>JASAND010029362.1:0-12269 GCA_030248195.1 Trissonchulus latispiculum | reverse complement strand
TATTTAACATTCAAGTCTTTCCCTATTCTACCAAGTTGGTTGCCCGTCGAGGGCATTTTCCCCCCTAGTTATCCCACGGACTCCCTGTCCATGCCCATATAGTTTCAAGATCCTTACAAAACAGAGGAGTTATGGATTCCAAATAGTACAATCAGAAGGCAGTTGGCTGGCATTTTTTATGGTTTTGAAAGAGTAGCGGGGGTTTCACCCCCCCCCCCCCTCAGAGAGGACGAGGTGTGGGCAAGCCTAAGGTATATATACCTAATTTTTGGCGACAAATTAGCATTTTGAGGTAAAAACTCAAGCAATCGCTGTTTTTAAGCTTAAACTGGGCTTATACGTATATAAGTGCATAGTGCATCTTACACTTGAGAAAATTTTTGAAATTTTTACCTCAAAAACTTAATTTTTTGACACTTTTGACACACAACTACCAAAAAAGTGTGTGGGGGCGGTCCCCCATCCCCGTCCCACTAAAAATATCACGTTGGCTATACATTATGTATATACTTGGTTATTAAAGAACTAATTGAACTAAACAACTTTAGTCAATGGTGGATCCTTTCGAAGACGATGCGTACATAACAAGCAGCGATAAGTTTTCGTTAAGCTAAAGCTGTCATTTTCGAAAACAATTGTCGTTCATTAACCTGTGAAAGCCTCGTTTCTTTTAGATTAGTACGGACGTTATGACAATCTTGACTGGTGACAAGCTGGATGCCATTCTATGCGTTGCTGGTGGCTGGGCAGGTGGAAACGCTAAAAGTAAAGGTGAGCAGGATATGGTACTAGTCTCATGTCTCATTGCAAATCCTAATTGGACTACGTAATTTCTTGATTTTTGGTTTATCATACAATCAAACGCGAGGGCCTGCAGGTTTCGGCCAAGGCCAGAACAAACGTCTTTTACGATGGCAGGAATGTGGGGTAGAAAATTCAGAAAATTTAAACACTCGAATGGTTTCTTGGCTTACTCCGATTCGAAATGCAAATACAAAACATTTGAATGTAGAGATTCAGTAGAAAAATTTAACTGCTTTTGAACTGCAGATTCTTCAGGTTTCAGAAATGTTTTAAAGGTTACTGCACTATCACTGAAGTGAAGTGAAGTTCACTATCAGTTTGACTTTTCCTAAATTTTTGCGAGATAAACACTGTCCTGGTATGATGAAAGAAAGAAAGTAAGAAAATTTACTCGAAATTAGGTCATGACGGATGGCAATCGCTTTTTGTATATACAAAAAGCATAAGCAATCAAAATCATGATAACAATATGCATACTAGTATACAAAAGTGTCCGTAACCTGCAGAATACGCAGTGACGAAGTTCTTTTGAAAACTCGACTGTTTTTAATGTCTGCCAGTCTTGACTATAACTAACTGCTTTTGCGGAAATCGTTTATGTTTTAACTTAACCCTGTTTCTTCTTTTGGCTCTTACCTTTCTTCTTGATAGAATCACCCCTTAAATGATAACAAATTTATGTTGGATTGTTTTTCAGATTTTGTGAAGAACACTGATCTGACCCTGAAACAGAGCGTGTGGACGTCGGTGATAGCATCTAATTTGGCTGCCCATCATTTGAAGGAAGGCGGTTTGCTGCAGTTGACTGGCGCTGATCCCGCTCTTCATGGCACTCCTGGTGGGTTCGATTCCGTTTGAAATAATTTTTTTAGAATTGCTCTTGTGTGCTTATTTCTGGTGGGTTGCCTTTAAACATAAAAATAACTGACTTATGTATAAATATTAAAATAAAGTAATTAAATTTTAAGTGGGGGGGGCGATACTTGATTGGAAAATTCTACCCTCATTGATTTGGCTCAAATTGTGCTCATTGATAGTCCCTAGGGCCCTACACAATCCATTGAAATTTGGGATGATTTCGTCCAGGAATAAAAAAGTTACAGCCATTCAAAATTTCCAATTCCTTTTAAAAATGGCCTAAAAATAATCGGAACTTTAGATTTTTCGCTTCTGACAACAATAACTTATTCAAATCTGCCGTTTGAAACGTTCTACATGTAGCTAACTGCAAAATCTAAAACTTGTCCAAGAGTTTTTTCGAAATTCAGCTAACTTTTGCAGTAATCGTTTCCGTGAGACAACCCCAAAATAAGTCAAAATTGACATCGGTAAGGATCGAATTTTCGACCCAAGTAGCGCCCCCCCCCTTAAACTGGTTGAATAGAAACGCGACAGGCGTATGACTTATGTGCTGTCTATAGTGTGCAGGCCATAGAGACTGCGGCGGATTCCTATGTCTTTGTGAACCCTTTCTTGTGTTGTTAGGTTTCCGAATTTCCCGAGTGCTTAGCTGTAGTTGGCGTGTATAAAGTTATTACACTATTAAAGAGAAGCAAAGCTTGGCCTTTAAGAATGTAGAACTTGCAAAATATCCACACTAATTAGTTACTGACTGAAACCTGGTGTGCTGCATCGCGCAACCATTGGCTCCCGCCTGCTTCGAACCCAACTAAGCTTTAAGTTTAATCCACATAAACTGCGGGGTAGGCTTTCTCACATTGTGTATTGCTTTGTTAAAATAATAATGTGATAGTGATGTGATGTTGTGATTATAATAATAATAGTTGGATTTCTGTTTAGGGATGATTGGCTACGGCCTCTCCAAGGCAGCTGTTCATCATCTGGTTCAAAGTTTGGCCGCTGACAAGTCGGGCTTACCTCCAAATGCAGTCGTTCTTGCTATTTTACCGTAATGAAATAGTTTTTCAATTTATAAATGATTTATAAATGATACAAATGATATACATTTTTATAAATACTCTTCTTCGTTTTTTGTCATTAATGTACTCTTACTTTTGTATCTTCGTATTTACTGTAGCTACTTCGGTAGCTCAGTCTTTCAATGATTTAAAACTGTTGAAGATTTTTGATGTTTTTAGTTAGCTGTCTTCCTTCATTACGAGCATATCATGGAAGGTTCTAACTGGTTTTTACAGTTTAAGTTTTTTTAAGTTAACAAGACGATGTCTGATTTGTTGGGAATCGATTTTACTTCTTCAGTGAGGCATCCTTTCAGGATGATTTTTGAGGTAACGGGGAACAGATCGGCGAAATCCCTGAGATTTGGTCCTGTTGATCACTTATTCAGGCAATGTATTCCATAGCCTCGTTACAACCGGGATAAAGTTGTCCCTGTGGTGACGTGGTCTATTTGGGCGCCTGTCTGGCATTTGATTTACTGGCCAGGCGACTAGATTTTATAAGAAATTTGCTCCTCCTTCCTGGTGGTGTTTCCACAATTAAGCGTCCGTTCAGCAGCTTTTAGTTTTTAATTTAGACTGTCTATTTTTCGTTTCAGTGTCACTTTGGATACACCTATGAATCGTAAATTTATGCCTAATGCTGATCACTCTACTTGGACTCCGTTAACATTTGTTGCGGAGTAAGTTTTTTGTGATTACATTATTCATTATTCTGCCACTCTGTCTATTAATAACTATTTTTAAATAAAAAGAATATCGCTGTCAGGGTTTTTTCAGAGTCTATTAACCGTTTTTTGTTTCTGAAAAGCTTTTCTTTTTAGCAAGCAGTATTCATCGCTCCTGTGGGTTTTCCACCATTTTAGGACGAAGTTTTCAGTTTTCATTTTTCTTTTCTATTGATGTTGCGATTTTTTGTTTCAGAAAACTGTTTAACTGGAGCTCTCAGTCGGATGGACGCCCTGCCTCTGGTAGTCTTATTCGCTTAATTACTAAGGATGGAGCTACTGATCTGGTTCCAGTTCCACAGACATGACTAAATTTACGACTAAAATCTGCTTATTAAGCGTACTTTTCTTGAGGGTCATTCATTCACTGTCAGTATTATGATGATTATTTTAATGAAGAATGATGCTAGTTTCCTTGTATTGTTCGATTTGCCATATATACTTTAAAATAAGCAACTCCTACTATGTTTATAGGAATAATCTTCACATTTGCTGACTTTTTCCTATGAATGTAGTAGTTAAGAAATTGCTTTTCGTGATTTTAAAAGAAGTTGGCTAAAACAACCAAATTAAGCTCAATTTTTCTTCTTTTTTACATTAAATTAAAGAATGAAAAGCTTATATGTTCGATTGTTTAGTTTTAAGCAGGTAAAGTTGCCTTTACTGCATTATTGCGTATCAATCAAATTTAAAGGATTTTATGAATTTGCATAATACAATTTTCGTTGCTTGCCATGATACCATATATTGATACGTATGTTAGATTCTTGTGATATTCTTTGGTGACGTGGTCCTTATTGTGATGGTGCTGTTTCGCTCAGTTATTTTACAGAGATCAAAAATATTTAGTTTTTTAGTGCATTATTATACATTCCTTTTGTATTGTTGTGTTTGTATGTTATCTTGTTGTGTTTGTTCCGTTGTTTATGTGATAATCCGAAATAATTTTTTCGTGCTGTTCTTCTTTGTTAAAAAAGGTTGAGGTCCCAAAATTGTGTCTCTTTCGTTTCTAGCAATTTCTCCGAAAATTAGCATTGCAGGAGGTACGCAAATAAGTTGTGTGAAAGTTACGAAACATTTTGAGTGCACTTCAACATTTTGTACTACCTGCCAAAATATTATATATACTTGCTTTTATACCCCAGCCGTGCTGAAGCTATATCTCAAACGTGTTACTTTTGAGCAAACAGGGAATTAGGTTATTGGAATCAGAGGGTGAACGTGTTTGCCTTTCCTAATGCTTAGCCTATAAAATAGAGCTTGTATCGTGTATCGGTAGTTGTTTGATGGCATATCATGACCTGTGCATTAGTCTGTTAGTTAGTTGTATTTAGCATTAAAATGGTGCAGTCATAGTATATTCTTAGATGGTAAGGGCAGGGTAGAAATTGGAGTGGACCCTTTTTATTAAATCCTTCAACGTTTACCGCCAGCACGAGCGCTTATAATGTGACAAGACGAGCTAAACCTTTGCAAGAGCTTTTTCAGAAGCGTTTAGTGTTGCTTAGCTGCAGCGAGACAGAAGTTTGTAATTGCTGAAAAATGGAATTTTCTATCTGCTCTTAATCAAAAAATGAGACTCCGTTTTGATGTCGTCCCAGAAACTGTAACGTGGAATATAGAATTTTCGTATTTAATATTTCTCGACATTAACAACAATACAATTCTTCATTGTTCAAAGAATTTTCTTTCGATATTCGAATGAAATGGTGCATCAATGGATTAAGCTGTCGATGTCCAGTGTTACATCTTGAGTGTTGACGACGACTGCTCCGATTGAATTGTTTTGAATAGCCAGGCCCATATTAATAGTTACCACAATGACAGCACAAAGATGACAGATGTTGATAAATCCGGCTGCAGCATTCATCCAATTTGGTGCTAAGCAGCTCGCCACGCCACTTTCGGGATCTCCAGATTCAACGCAGGGGATAAAAAACCAACAACAACCCCTCTTGTAGTATCCTACGGCTTCCCATATTAAAGCCAAGAGTTTGGTGAGAGAAGTTAGCAGGGAAGGAGTTGTGCTGGCGCGATGCGGCGAGGATAATCCTTGACTCAGATAAATGGCTAGTAAACAGATCGGTAGAGGAACTTCCCCCGAAAGCAGAACCATCGTTGTGGACACTGGAGTTAGACATTTATTTTCTGAATAAGAAAGCATGGCTAACAATAAAACATATTTTCGTTGGAAGATTCTCAGTACACGCTTCTACTTCGCGGTTTCACGTATTAAGTCTCGAAAATACAACGACTGGCTAGGTTGCTGGCAAGCTCTCTGTTAGCGGCTGCGGGGTACATGCCCTGAACGCTAACGGCTGCACTCCACCCACAAACGTCTACATGCCTGATGTCCCCTGCAACAATTAGTACCCACTCAGTTCTTTTCTGTAAGCTCACACACCGTATTTTTACGTGTAAAAGCGCGCGCGAAAACGCGACGACTGTCCAAAGTAATGACAGTTACGAGCCTTAGAACGCAAGAATAGCGCTCGAATTTGTTTGAACTCAGCATACTTATTTGTGGAGAAGCCAGCGTTTACCGAACATAGCATGTACATGCAGCTGATGACAGAGAGCATGTGAGCTGTATATAACTCTAGGGAAGACGGATATAATAATATCGTACAGGAATTAAGGGGGACTACCTGGGTCAAAAATTCTCGACCCTCTCCGATTTCGCTCAAATTGTGCCCATTGATATTTCTTAAGGTTCTACACAAACCATTGAAATTTGACACGATTTCGTCCAGGAACAGAAAAGTTACAGTCATTCAAAGTTTCTAATTCCGATTGAAAACAGCCCAAAATCGAAATTTTAGATTTTTCGCTTCTGGCAACGAAACTTACTCAAATCAAAATTTCAAAACCGCTCGAACCGTTCTATTCCTCATTTTGTAAATAAATAAAATATCTAGAGCCCCAAAACACTGGAATTGAAAAATCACGAAGATTACGGTTTTCTACCGATAACTTGAAAATGTTATAAAATGGACGTTTGCACCACGAAGAAAAGCTGCTTATAATTGAAAAGCTATCGATTGATGTAAATATTGTGGATATTTGTAAATTTCGAAAATGTCATTTTTACTAATTTTTGTGGCTGCTTCTCAGAAACGATTACTAAAACAGTTAGAAACGGAAATTTGAAAAAATCTCTTCGACAAGTCTTAGATATTGTATTTAGCTACCAAATGAGCTATAGAACGTTTCGAACGGTTGTGATTTGAGTAAGTTATCGTTGCCAGAAGCGAAAAATCTAAAGTTCTGATTTAGGGAAGGTTTTGTATTCATGGATTATTCATTAATAGGTATGAAATTGTTTAAGTTACAATAGTGTGTGTCTTTTGTTGACTGTCTATTTTAGTTGCCACTTTTTGAATTAAGTAATCCATGGCGACTAGTACAAGATTTCGATAGGACTGTATACCACCTAAACCGACAGTACTGACAATATGACGTCACAACGTGACGTATGCATTTGATCAACGTTTTATTCAAAGACAGTGGTGAACCGTCACCCTAACGCGTATAAGTTAATTATATACAAATAGAGTAAAATAGTATCAGAAATGAGACTAAGTCTAAGCCTAAGCCTAAGCCTAAGCCTAAGCCTAAGCCAAAGCCTAAGCCTAAGCCAAAGCCTAAGCCTAAGCCAAACCCTAGCTTAAGCTGAAGCCTTCATTTAAATTATTTTTCACAACTAAACAATTTATCTTCAACAAATTACTCAAAAGAATTTATCTATGCTACTAAAACAACAACCCTAATATAAGTAATCCTTAGCTCTCAAACCACATACAACAGTAATCCACAACAACCAGAACAATTCAGTCAGTAATCCACTGCGCCCAGACAGAAAACTCGCATAATCCATGACGATGCAACACAAATGGGCCGTAATCCATGAAGCCTATACCAAAATTTTCAGTAATCCATGAAGCCGCACCACAAATGGGCCGTAATCCATGAAGCCTATACCAAAATTTTCAGTAATCCATAAAGCCGATACCTGATTTAGTGCCATTTTCAATGGGAATTGGAAAGTCTGAATGCCTTTAACTTTTGTGTTCCTGGACGAAATCGCCTCAAATTTTAATGGATTGTGTAGGACCCTAAAGCCCGGTTTATACTTGTCCGTTTTTCCCTTTGGGCGATTAGGCGTTTGTCTGTTTGGGCGTAGACTCATTTGAAATGAAGTTGTCCGTTTGTCCGTATGGAGGTGTCCGTTTGGGCGTAAGAAAAGTTGAGCAGTGTTGAACATTTTCTTACGCCCAAACGGACAGACGGCCAAACGGATAAGAATAAACCGGGCTTAAAGAGTATCAATGGGCGCAATTTGAGCGAAATCGGTGAGGGTCGAATTTTTGACCCAAGTAGCCCCTCCCTTTAACATGCGATAGGAAGCATCAAAAAGCATGCCATTTGGTTCTACTGTAATACTGTTCCCTTACGCAACTGTCGAAGCATTGTGCCGTTTCGATTTCTGCTTCCAATTTTTTCTACTCTTTTACTGTCTAGATTCTAGCTTTTTACAACATTTACCCTCATTATGAATCATCACAGTTATCCAGTCCACTAACTGAACCACAAATGATATGGTAAATAGAACAGAGAATGTCCAATAAGCATAGATTGCATTCTGTGTCACAGGAGAGTTTTCTGGCGGATTTGCCGCAAATAAGAGACATAGGTATACATCAGTCACAATTTCAAGTAAAGTGCAAATTATGGAAACGGTGGCCGTGAAGCGAATCGGGATCTCGCGAAATCCGCACACTGGTCTCATTAGAATCTGAATTAACTAAAACAGACAAGAATGTGTTGACAATTAAGCTAGAACTAATAAGACTGTGGTTATCCGGTATTGACCAAGAAACCAAGTTTTTTAAGGCGCCCGACGCATGAGCTACAAATGTTTTCTCAAATGCCATTGCTAGTATATGCCTTCGCTATCAGTTCCAGCAAGAGTACATAATATAGGAGTGTGCCACTAGGCACACTATATGTTATCAGAGCAAAAACTATGCCCTGCTCGCTAACGGCCCACCCCCCCCCCCCCCCCCCCCGCAAATCAGACCGTAGTGACCCCCCCGCAAATCAGTACCTAGTGGAAACGGGGGTACGCTCACTCGCTCTATGTTTATGTGCTTAAGCTCGAAAACACAAGCAGTGCGTGCGCGAACTTTGTGCCTGCTTCGAGCTTTAGAACACAAACATAGCGCACAAAATTCTTTGAAGTGAAGGGTCTAATTTGGGGGGGGCCGTTAGCGAGCAGAGCATAGTTTCTGCTCTGATAGCAGAGAGTGTGCCTAGTGGCACACTCTTATATTATGTACTCTTGGTTCCAGCTTCATGCGCCTATCTACACTTGTTATAAAGGGAAGCGCCCTTGTACTAAGCCGTGTTAGCCAGGGAAATAGTACATAGAGTGCTAACCAGACAGGCTGGCTGGTGGCGGACGGGGCTGGGGATGGATCGGGAAAAACTACAAATGTGCTAATTTTGCCAAAAAACCGGATTAAAGGATGTAGGAGGTAAGCGATCCTAAGGGGGGACTAAAGCTTCAAATGCTGCTGAACGGATCTTCACTTATTGACAAAACTCACACATGAGCGCAGAAATTGCATTTTCTTTGAAAGAATAATATGCAATATTTATAAATCTCACTTATCGAAATACATATACCTTATGCCGCTTTTGCAATCTAAGCGTGGATTTTCTTAGTCCGTTTATTTCCTGTGTTAGAGCCTGCCGAAAGAATTACAACCTCAAATTACCATCCATTAAATAGAAATGTCTGCACATGAATGTCTAAATAGATTTGTCACGTTTTTAAAGAAGAAAAGGCAAAGTTGTCTTTCATAAAATGTAAAGGTCTGATGGTATTACCCAAGAAAATAGAACTAGATAAACAGCATAATTTAACTAATTGTTTTAACTGGTGCCGATTTGCTGCAACTTTTGCCAGATGTCTCTAACTTTCAGCTTGGCAGCAGCTGATTAAAAAGAGTCGATTTGTCAGCAAACAGATGACAACAAACGTCGTTATTTTGCACTGAATTTTTGCTCAAAAATGTCTTAAAGATTTTTAACCTTACGACATTTCAAGGAGTATAATATTTCAAAACCCCGTCTCCTTATCCTTTGCAAAAACGACAATGCATCTTTCATCATGCATTGTAGTTAGGGCTAGGCGTTCAAAACATTAATCATAAAGAATTTAATTTGCCAGGGATTAAATTAATTAGGTAGCATAACTAACACAGCATCAGCAATGTCAGCTAACAAGCTGATTATTAGAAATTAAAACCAAAATTAGCATGCGCCTTATTGGTAGATCTGTTAGGCCCTTGTTTAGATTAGACAGGATTCAACCGGTTCAAATCCAGTGACATATGAATTAAACGGATAAAATTTAAGTCTGTTTCTTCAATGCACCCAGAATTAAAATTTCAATCCAATTAAACTTAATCCGCTTAATCTGTCTGCAATGTTATCAACTTGCTTTTATTCATTCCACGTACAACTACGCGGATAAAAGGATTAGAATTTGGCGGATCAAATTTCATATTCACTGTTGCTTTAATGTTAAACCCAGTTTAATCCTTAAATATGGTCGGCATTTTAATTTGTTTAATAATGCAGCATTAAAGAAACAAAGTATTGAAGGCTCTGTTGACCCAGCGCAAATTTTGGTTTTCAGGTATACAGGTCAAAATTTGGATGAGAAAGCTCTGGAAAATACATTGTTGAACGTCAAGATTATCTTGGGATTTCAAGTGGAATATTCCGTCATAGACAGACCACCTAAGGATTGATCATACACGTTCTAGAGGACGCTAGTGTTGTAACCTATATATTGGCCAGATTTAACCGAAGCATATCCTGGCCAATGAATTATTGAAACGAAAACCCCAGGAAAACTATAAAATATGAACCTACAGTTATTGCACAGAAATAGCTGCGCAGAAATGCAGTCGCACTTAGGTCACATTCGCAGTACCCGTCATTATCATCCATGCTGCCATCTACAGACGGCAGCGCAAAATGTTTGACCTGAGAAAGCTGAGTCTTGATTTCAGAAAACACACGCATCCAAAAGTTTTGGGTGCAGTTTTAAAAATCTCGAACCGTTCTATGTTTAAAGACATATGTCAGTTAAATTCAATTGGAGTTAAGAAAGACTCTTTTTAAGCAGCTATATAAGTATACTACACACAGTTTAGGAAAAAGGTGGCCAACACCCAACAAGATTATTCCCCCTTCTCCTTTGGGTGGGACGGTGGGCAGATTTTTTTCTGCCCTTCTCGAATTTAGTAGAAAATCTGATCCTGGGCTAGCAAACAGGGAGGTATGAAATGTTGCAAGGAAACATTGCGGAGTAGTCTGGACGCACCTATAGAATGTTATAAAAATGAAGACTCGCGGCTCTATCTAATTCGTAATAATTATCTTCTTTATATTAAATGCTATATATAATCCAAATAATATTATATGTCACTATATACTTATTTCTTATGTGTTATATTCTGATATGGTGACACCATTATGAACTTTTGATTATCCTCTAGGGTTTTCTGATACATTAAAATTAATTCTGGGTAAATTATCTTCCGACCACAATTCTCTAGTACATTATTTTGTAAATCAAAGCGATTGAAAGATGTGAAGAAAAGTGTCCAGTTTTAGGGAGCCTGAAGTAGTGTAAAGTTGGAAGTGTACCGACCAAACTTTACGAGTGGGAAACTGTGCGCAAGGAGAACGTCGAACCTGGAGGAGATGTAGTTCCAGTCGACCTAACTAACCTCGCCAACAAACCTAAGTGAATCCTACCGAATGGAGTTTAACCACCGATGAAGAGCAAAGACTCAGATAAGAAACTACCCCAAATTTGCTGAAAAGTACATGCTTAAAAAGTTCTATCTACCTACCCAAATGTTCTTAGAAAAAGCCCTACTTACCGATTATACAGTTCTAATACAAAAACCTAGGCTAAAATGACACCCTAAAATGGTCCAAAAGAGACCACATTTACTTGAAAATATTATGCTTGACAATGGGGCGGACCCCGAAAATAGCGTACAGAATTTAGAATAATAAATGCAGTGTAAGGAGGACAAGTTACCTAGATAATACACGAAAACACAAAACAAGATTACAAAAACTTTCTCAATAAAATACTAGAGCTACTATGAGAAAACTACAAAGAACGGGCCTAACTAGAAAAGAGAAAATCTAAAGTAATTGAAGTAATTCTTAAAAGCATTCAAAACGATTTAAGAACAATATATATTTAAGCACACATAGAGATAAATTAAATATGAAAGGTCTAGCTCAACAGGGTTAACCTGGAGCGACTAGAAGCCTAGAGGAGTAAACCCTTTAGACATATAAAGCAGGCAATAAATGGGCACAACTAATATAGGCAGAATAAAGCACAGCAAATACGAAAAATATACGGGGAGCGCCAGTAAAAATACACGACCACACAGGTTAAGGACGAGACACTAGACTGATGAAATTTTAGAAGTCTAGATAAGACCAGTTTTTGAGACTGCGTGGTTGAATTTGATTGGATAAAATTAAGACCAACTTTTAGAGAGAGAAAAGGATGGAAATTTCTAGCAAAAACAGGCATACACACAGCGCCAGCTAGTAGCTAGGCTGACTGACACATATATACGTATTTTCTACATAGGCACACAAAACTCAAAAGACTTTTACACATATATTTCAAAACAAACTTTCAATACAAATTTCACACATTATAAATTACTTTCAAAATAACATTCTTAACACAATTTCAATCCAAAAT
>JASAND010029361.1:0-13722 GCA_030248195.1 Trissonchulus latispiculum | reverse complement strand
ATAAGCTTTTTCCTGAACTGGTACACACTAATATTTCTGTATGTTGTCTTTTAAAAAGCTCCACTGTCGTAGGGCCTAGGTCTCAAATCCTTTTCAGATTTCGCATAAACTTTAGCCTTTTGCGGTACATGCAGTCCAATAAATTTGGGCTTAGCTGAAAAATGCCGGTTTTCGGCACCAGACTGAATGTGCCAAATTTTCTAACTAAACTTTGCCCTAGGCTGTTGTTTTGTTTATTTATTGTTGTATATTTTTTTAGTTTCTATATATAATTTTGTTTAGTCTACTCTATGATGATGAGGTGATGGAGGTGATTGGGTCCCGGATGCCCGAAGAAACGGACGCCTTCCGACTTGGCTTGGTGTCCTGGCGACCGGAAACTCCTCCGCTGGATCGGCTGTCCAAAACCACCGTCAGCTCTTCTTGACACAGCATCCGGTACTTGGTTTTCCTGATCCGGACCCGTTACATCGATAGTTGGTACTGGTCGACATTCTCCTTCTACATCATCCGCTTCGTGTCTTGTCGTCCGGCAAGCGCCGCTGACCATGCGTGCTCATCGTTGCCAACCGACCTCCCTATGGACTCCTCACCGATTGCTCATGGTATGAGAACTTAAAAAAACAGAAAAATGACTGTGAAACTGGGTTTTTTCGGAGTTTGTTCGTCGTCGCGACGTCATTATTCAAAGTTTTAGCTGTTTTGGATGCCTATACACAATCATAGGATCGGGCTTGGCTTAGGGGAGGGGTAAGCTCTTAATCCCTAGGAAAATTTTGACCAGTCTCTATGGAAGAAAATGTTCGAGGAGGGTTTTGAAATCTTTTGAATAGGGTTGGAAAATATGTTGAAATTTTGGTCCTCAAAGTTTTTAGGGAATTCCTGAAATGGTTGTGCTCATGACAAACTGGGAAAGCTGAAAGGAAAGGACAGGGAAGGAAAGAAAGAAAATCTTCGGTTAATCCGGATCGGGTTGGGGGTGTAGTCCCTTAATCCTACTGTAAAATCTTGTCTATTGGAAACTTTGTCAGACACTCTGGTTGAGTCAGCCTGCTAGTTGGGTTTCATTTAACGAAAGAAAGAAAGAAGTTACACACCACCGTTAGGAGTGGATTGGAAGTTAGAATTAGTTCTAATACAACTGCTTTCTGAAAATAGGTAGAATATAGGATAGCAATAGAGGCCCTATAAAACAGAATGACCCACACAAAGATCTTCTGAATAACAGTAGCACTTGGCTATAAAATTTCAGCTGTAAGTTTAGAAAATTGGCCTTCATAAATTGGTACCAAAAGAAAAGAAGCTAGGGTTTGGGTTGGGCGAGTGAGTGAGTCCAAGATTTTCCTAGTGCGCTTCATTGCTTTATTCGTATACGTAAATATATACGTACTGCAAAGTAAATCACCTCTGAGCTATATATACACCTTTTCTTTCTACATTGTTTAGACGATTCCGAGGGATCGGATGGGCAGATCAGGATTTGCAGGATCGATCAAAGTGACCAGCGAAGATGATGAGGGGGGGGACGAATGGATGATGGTCGCCCAACCCTCCCAGCCTCAGGATAATCCCCCTACTCCCACCGCGCCTCGCCTCCACTCCGCTTAGCTGAAGAGCATAGCTCTCCGGCAACTGGTACGCAAACATAAACGGAGCGTAAAATTGCTATCTTAATAGAATTTTACTGTATTCATAGATCTAGCTTGTTACTGGAGACACTGTAGCGGGGACATATTATTCCCACTTAAATTCCTTTTTTGCATATCTCTGGTGTGCGTCAGCGGCTCTCTGCGATCGTCGAACCTTTTAATAATACTGATTTTCTGAAAATATAAAAAGCTTACTTTTTTCTACGAATATAGAAACCTATTTTTAGAAAATTGCTTTTTGCAAATGAAAAATCGCCCACATCCACCTGGAGGGGGGATCGTTCCCTAAGATCCTCCCCCTCACCACGTCAAGATCAGAATCATCGTCCAAAATTTCCGCCGAGTCTTCGAGGTTGTCGTCCGAAAAGTTGGAATTGGCCGTTTTGGGTGGGGGCGGGCGGGAGCCCGTGACGCGGGGATCGGCCCTTCCAGATTCGCGCCGTTTCTTCAAATTTCTGCCTGCGTCCACGCTTCTCAGTCCGTCTTTATTTTAATTTCTGTAATTTGTTGTGGCGTGCCGAGCTTGCGTCGTTCCGTTCACGCTTTTTCTTTTCGACGATATGAGCTCGGGACAGGACCCGTCTAGACCATTTTCTCTCGATTTTCGCCTCTAGATCACTCATTCCCGACCCACATGGAAAGTTTCAACTTTAGCGGTTCCACAGTCAACTGAGATTTCGCCGTTTCACCGCTGATCCCCAGCTTTCGACGACTTCGTTTCTGCAACCGAAATTTCGTTTCCTTCCCAGGTCAAATTTTCCGTTTCCCCACCCACTTCACGGCATTCTCATCATCATCATCGAAAAGCATTCCCTTCAACTTTAGCTTCAAATAGGCCTGGCGTTAAAGCACCATAACCTATACTAAGTTGGCTTTCATCTAAAATAGAAGCAGAAGTCTGCATCACTCGCCGCCAGCTTGATTCGGTATCAACGGTATCAGCCCCTGCCATGCGAGGGTCCCGGGAGCTCCCGAACCGACAACGACGGCAGCAGGGGCTTGATATCGTCCGGATTTAGACCCGGTAGTGGGGGCGCCCGGGGCGGGATTCGGCCCGACTGAGCAGGGGCGGCAGGTCACGCAGGCGCGGCCCCTCCCGGCCAGTTGGTCCTGCCGTTCCTGGAGACGACGTTTCTCCTCCTTTCGGGCCAGAACCTTTTCCTTGAGTCGTTCTTGCTGAAGGCCGGCATCGCCCACGAATTGCAGGCAGTCGTGCCTCCAGCAGTTCTTGATCGTCGACCCCCGGTGGCGGCCGACAGGTGTAGCAATTTCCACCCGTCCGGCGCGAATCTCTCCCCAACGAACAAGAACAGAATCTCAGCACTGGATCGTCGGCGGCGTGCCCGAGGGCCACGTGGTTGCCGGTGGCATCGGCAATTCCTCCGGGTCAAAATCGTAGGGCCCACTGGTTGTCTGGTGATTCACGAATCACCTCCAAAATCGTATCATCCACGAATCACGTTCCGGGGCCCCCGCGGGTAGGTCCGCCCCGGGAGCCCTGGGTTGGTTTTGAGCACTGGAGGCCCAATCACGGTCCGCTGATCTCTTCACGGACATTGGTCGTGCCGGGGGGTGTGGCCCGGGTGGAGATTGGAGGCGATTCTTCGGCTCTGTCGGGTCCGATCCGACCCAGGCGCCGTTTTCTTGGATGACCGGACGCTGGCGGCAGTGGCCGGTGACGACTTCTTTAGGCTTGTCTTTGTCCTTTTCTGGAAAAAAAAACGAAAAAATGAAAATACAGTACATTCCTGTACAAACAGCGGGTCCGGGATGGGGGACTCGCACTTTGAGAGGGAACCTTCCAGGGGAGGAGGGGGGCGCGTCAGTTTTTGACTAAAAAATGCAATTTTTCTAAAAATAGGTTTCGATATTATTCGTAGAAAAAAGTAAGCTTTTTAGACTCTGAAACCAGAAAATCAGTATTATTAAAAGGTTCGATCGATCGCAGAGAAGCCACTAGGCTTCCTTCTTCTATACACCGAGTATTATGCAAAAAAAGTGGGTACTAATCCAGCAAATCACGCGACAATAATATGTCCCCGCTACAGTGTCTCCAGTAACAAGCTAGATCTATGAATACAGTAAAATTCTATTAAGATAGCAATTTTACGCTCCGTTTATGTTTACGTACCAGTTGCCGGAGAGCTATGCTCTTCAGCCTGGGCAGGTGGGTGCGGGGGGCTGGGAGGGAGGGGGTAGGGTGGTTATCTTCATTCGGAGGGTGGGGATTTTGGGCTGAGCCAGATCATCCCGTTCATCCTCATCCTCCTCATCATCATCGCCGATCCCGCCCCCTGATCGATCCTGCAAATCCTGATCACCGCCCATCAAATCCCCTCTGGAATCGTCTAAACAATGTAGAAAAGAAAAGGTGTATATATAGCTCAGAAGGTGATTTACTTTGCAGTACGTATATATTTACGTATACGAATAAAGCAATGAAGCGCACTAGGAAAATCTTGGACTCACTCACTCGCCCAACCCCAAACCTAGCTTCTTTTCTTTTGGTACCAAATTTAGCCAGAAGGCCAATTTTCTAAACTTACAGCTGAAATTTTATAGCCAAGTGCTACTGTTATTCAGAAGATCTCAGATTTGCCTCCGTTTTACACTTTGTTATGCCCACCTTTAATTGTGACCAATCAATGAGCCTCCTTTCCTTCATCTATTTTCTATTCTACCTATTTTCAGAAAGCAGGTGTATTAGAACTAATTCTGTTTTCCGATCCACTCCTAACGGTGGTGTGTAACTTCTTTCTTTCTTTCGTTAAATGAAACCCAACTAGCAGGCTGACTCAACCAGATTGTCTGACAAAGTTTCCAATAGACAAGATTTTACAGTAGGATTAAGGGACTACACCCCCCCAACCCGATCCGGATTAACCGAAGATTTTCCTTTCTTTCCTTCCCTGTCCTTTCCTTTCAGCTTTCCCAGTTTGTCATGAGCACAACCATTTCAGGAACACCACAAGCTTTGAGGACCAAAATTTCAACATATTTTCCAACCCTATTCAAAAGATTTCAAAACCCTCCTCGAACATTTTCTTCCATAGAGACTGGTCAAAATTTTCCTAGGGATTAAGAGCTTACCCCTCCCCTAAGCCAAGCCCGATCCTATGATTGTGTATGAGCATCCAAAACAGCCAAAACTTTGAATAATGACGTCGCGACGACGAACAAACTCCGAAAAAACCCAGTTTCACAGTCATTTTTCTGTTTTTTTAAGTTTCTCATACCATGAGCAATCGGTGAGGAGTCCATAGGGAGGTCGGTTGGCGAACGATGAGCACGCATGGTCAACGACGCTTGCCGGACGACAGAACCAGAAGCGGATGATGTAGAAGGAGAATGTCGACCAGCGCCAGCTATGGATGTAACGGGTCCGGATCCGGAAAACCCGGTACCGGATGCTGTGCTAGAAGAGCTGGCGGTGGTTTTGGACAGCAGATCCGGCGGAGGAGTTTCCGGTCGCCAGGACACCAAGCCCAGTCGGAAGGCGTCCGTTTCTTCGGGCATCCGGGACCCAATCACCTCCATCACCTCATCATCATAGAGTAGACTAAACAAAATTATATATAGAAACTAAAAATATACAACAATAAATAAACAAAGCAACAGCCTAGGGCAAAGTTTAGTTAGAAAATTTGGCACATTCAGTCTGGTGCCGAAAACCGGCATCTTTCAGCTAAGCCCAATTATTGGACTGTGTATAAAAGGCTAAATTTATGCGAAATCTGAAAAGGATTTGAGACTAGGCTAGGCAGTGGAGCTTTTTAAAAGACAACATACAGAAATATTAGTGTGTACCAGTTCAGGAAAAGCTTATGTATATATATTTAGTACAGAAACTCGAAACATATTGGAGAAAAGGCCCTTTCCAAAAATCTCAAAACCTGCTACAGACTTGCGCTAAGTTTGTGCTAAAAATCGTAAGCAAAGCTAAGCTAAGCCAGGCAGCAAGACAAACACAATGCGTAAAGCGCAAAATAAAATAAAATCTATGCTTATGACATACGATTTCTCTTTCTGCTTCTTACCGAGGTCGTTTTGCTGACAGGGAATTTTTCCGGGTTGAGCCAGCGTTGGATTCAGCAGCTGCCCCAGTGGCTCCTGCATAAAAAGAAAATTCAATCTTATCATACCATCAGATCGCAACTAAGATTGAAAAATCTATTACTGCTTTATACTGCTTATTTTTAGGAGGGGCTCAGAGTTGCCCCCAACGATGGGGAGGACATATTTTTGAAAAACATTTGCGAACTTTTTAAGTTTTTTGTGTAAAAACTAGGGACGCACCGGAGCCTGACCCCCTGGCCCCGGCGGTCAGGCCCTGGTACCGACCGGGGCCATAAATTAGCAAAATTTTGTAAATTTTTGACATTTTTTGACCAAAATTTTGAATTTTCGTCAAGTCAAGTCAAAAAGTGTTACAAATCGTTTGTTTTCCCGCCGATATGAATAAAAACAACGATAGTAACGTTTGTATATCAAAAATTATTGCAAAATTTTAATTTTCCAAAAATTTTTTTAAAAATTTTCGATTTGGAGCCCTAATTCCCGGTAGTGGCGGCCCTGGTGCATCTCTAGTAGAAACTGCCAAAAAATGACTAACTTTAGGTGTTTTGTAAGCTAAAATAGCGTTAAAATTCCGGCGAAGGCGGAAAATTTGTTGAAAATGGTAAAAATTTAGGGTTAAAATGCCTCTCGGCCCCAGTAAAAATAAGCCAGAATTAAATGTCACTTGAATATACACTGACAAACACAAAACTATATATATATATATATATATATACGTACGTATATACTACGTGTATACGTATATACTACAACCACCACTTCCCAGTGAATCCAAAATGGTTTTAGCCGTGAGGCGAGGAGGGGGGCAAGGGTCGTACAGGATCTTGAAAGGCGGGGACCCGAAAGGGGCCTAATATTTTCCAAAAATGGACAAATTTACTCCAATAAATAGCTAAAAAGTCCAACACAATTCCGAAAAGGGAGGCTCAGACTCCCTGTACTACCCTTAAAAAATCCTATACCAACCTCTTTTAGGAAAGATCATGGAGGGTAGATGTGGTGATATGTGTTCCGGTCGCGTTCGAACCTCCGACCCATTGGGATCAGGGAAGGACAGTTTGGACGGACAAGGGACAGGATAGAGTGGAACCTGAAAGAAAGAAAGAAAGAATGGAAGTGAAAAAGGAAACCTAAAAATGAAGGGGGGCATTTTAAGTATACGTAAATTAGTGAAAATTCCTTCAACAATCCGGCATAGTTTGACCTGGCTGGAATGACAACTCTTCAAAACCACACAAAAATGTGTACAAGTAAAATAATACCTCATTATTCTGTTCTCTTACCCACCTTCAGTTTTGGCGGGAGGGGTTTGAGAACCTGGACAAAGTCTCTCAGCTGTTTGAGACTGACACCGAATCGTTCAAAAACCAGACCCACATCGTCTAGGATAGGCTCTCGACGGCCAACTACAACAGAACAGAACACACATTAATAAAGCAGTTACGATTATACAATTTATTAATTTTTATTAATTAATCAGTTACCATATAATTAACCAACCAGCACTTTCGAAACATTCAAAGACCATACGCATTCAAAATAATATACGTACGCCGACGTAGACCGCTGGACATACGTATATATACGTATTGGGATAAAAGTAAAGAGCATTTTAAGCTACCAACAGTTTGAACAAAGGCATAAAAACCAGTTAAGCAAGCAAAATAAAATTTCCAATAAAATGAAATTAAAAAAATTAAAAAAAACGTCACTGGACTTACAGTAGTCCACATAGTCGTGCAGAGATCTGGTCAGATCCTGCAAATAGAAATGACAAAGGTCCTGAACCACATCAACGGCAGAGGTTGTGGCGGACTGAAAGCCCAGATTCTGACAAATCTGAGCGCTGGCAATCTTAACAATCGCCCGGGTGTATTCGTCACTCATGCTGAGTCCTTGGATACGTCCATGCTAAAAATCATACACAGGCTAAGGCTAAGGCAGCGAGTGAGTCTAAACTTTTGTTGGCCCAAATATATATATGTCACCGCCCGCTCCAAACGCCGAAATTTTTTGCCACAATTTCCTCCTAAAATTGAAGTTTGAGTGACCCCCCCAGGCCAGCACCCAGGAATTTGAAATGGGGGGTCCTCCAAGGTAAAATGCAACGGGGGTCTGGAAGGCGCAGTCCCCCCCCCCGAAGTTGAAGAATTTTTTCCATTTTTGAATGAATGAATGAATGGTTAGGGAGTATCCGCCCCCCTCATAATGTAGGCGTGGAAACCGCAGGGTATTTTTACAGGGTGGGGGGTGGGAAAACCCCGCCCCCCCCCCCCAAATGTAGAAGTCCTGACCCCATCCTCGAAATTTTGGAGGCAGACCTCACCCCCAAATGGCCAAATCCCAGACCCCACCCACCAAAATTAGGCAGACCCCACCCCCAACATTTTGGAAATTTTGCCACAGAATTAGTAAAAATTCGAAATTTTTTGGAAAAAATCGAAATTTTTGCAAAACATCCAAGTTTTTTTCGAATAAATGAGCAAAAATGAAGAAATATTATTGATTTTTAGTTGGAAATAACATTTTTTAGGAGGATTTGCGAATTTTTTCTAAATTTTTGACCAAAAATTTTTTACCTCCCCCCACCCAAATTCAGTTTTTCCGAACCCCATCCCGCCTCAAAACGGCTGACCCCACCCACCCTAATTTCGGCTACCCCTTCCCCCAACTTTTTGTCAAGGGTACACCTACACCCTGGTTTCACCATGCAAAATAGGCCAGAAAATAACATTTTTTGGCTCATTTCTGCAAAAAATCTTTCCCCCCCCCGGAAAAAAACCCTAAAAAATACCCTGTTGTAAACCGTACATAAGTTTAATGTTTTCAAGTCTCTAATAACTGTGCCTAAGCCTCAAAAATGAAGGAATTAAGTTTAAGCTTAAAATTGATAGTCTCGATTTCGGTATCGCCTGAAAGCCGAGACTTGGCCATTTAAGGATATGGTGCTGGTAATCGCTTTTATTAATGTGTGTTCTGTTCTGTTGTAGTTGGCCGTCGAACCTATCCTAGACGATGTGGGTCTGGTTTTTGAACGATTCGGTGTCAGTCTCAAACAGCTGAGAGACTTTGTCCAGGTTCTCAAACCCCTCCCGCCAAACTGAAGGTGGGTAAGAGAAGAACAGAATAATGAGGTATTATTTTACTTGTACACATTTTTGTGGTTTGAAAAGTTGTCATTCCAGCAAGACAAACACAATGCATAAAGCGCAAAAAAATAAAATAAAATCTATGCTGCCCATAAACCCATGCGATTTCTCTTTCTGCTTCTTACCGAGGTCGTTTTGCTGACAGGGAATTTTTCCGGGTTGAGCCAGCGTTGGATTCAGCAGCTGCCCCCGTGGCTCCTGCATAAAAAGAAAATTCAATCTTATCATACCATCAGATCGCAACTAAGATTGAAAAATCTATTACTGCTTTATTTTGCTTATTTTTAGGAGGGGCTCAGAGTTGCCCCCAACGATGGGGAGGACATATTTTTGAAAAACATTTGCGAACTTTTCAAGTTTTTTGTGTAAAAACTAGGGACGCACCGGAGCCTGACCCCCTGGCCCCGGCGGTCAGGCCCTGGTACCGACCGGGGCCATAAATTAGCAAAATTTTTGTAACTTTTTGACATTTTTTGACCAAAATTTTTGGAATTTTCCTCAAGTCAAGTCAAAAAGTGTTACAAATCGTTTGTTTTCCCGCCGATATGAATAAAAACAACGATAGTAACGTTTGTATATCAAAAAGTATTGCAAAATTTTAATTTTCCAAAAATTTTTTTAAAAATTTTCGATTTATGGAGCCCTAATTCCCGGTAGTGGCGGCTTTGATGCATCTCTAGTAGAAACTGCCAAAAAATGACTAACTTTGAGTGTTTTGTGAAAGCTAAAATAGCCGTTAAAATTCCGGCGAAGGCGGAAAATTTGTTGAAAATGAGTAAAAATTTAGGGTTAAAATGCCTCTCAGCCCCAGTAAAAATAAGCCAGAATTAAATGTCACTTGAATATACACTGACAAACACAAAACTATATATATATATATATATATATAAAAAAAAAAAAAAAAAAAAAAAAAACCGTACGTATATACTACGTGTATACGTATATACTACAACCACCACTTCCCAGTGAATCCAAAATGGTTTTAGCCGTGAGGCGAGGAGGGGGGCAAGGGTCGTACAGGATCTTGAGAAAGGCGGGGACCCGAAAAAGGCCTAATATTTTCCAAAAATGGACAAAATTGCTCCAATAAATAGCTAAAAAGTCCAACACAATTCCGAAAAGGGAGGCTCAGACTCCCTGTACTACCCTATAAAAAATCCTATGCAAACCTCTTTTAGGAAAAGATCATGGAGGGTAGATGTGGTGATATGTGTTCAGGTCGAATTCGAACCTCCGACCCATTGGGATCAGGGGAGGACAGTTTGGACGGACAAGGGACAGGATAGAGTGGAACCTGAAAGAAAGAAAAGAAGAATGGAAGTGAAAAAGGAAACTGTAAAAATGAAGGGGGGCGTTTTAAGTATACGTAAATTAGTGAAAAATTCCTTCAACAATCCGGCATAGTTTGACCTGGCTGGAATGACAACTCTTCAAAACCACACAAAAATGTGTACAAGTAAAATAATACCTCATTATTCTGTTCTCTTACCCACCTTCAGTTTTGGCGGGAGGGGTTTGAGAACCTGGACCACGTCTCTCAGCTGTTAGAGACTGACACCGAATCGTTCTAAAAACCAGACCCACATCGTCTAGGATAGGCTCTCCGTGACGCTTCTGTAGAACAGAACACACATTAATAAGGCAGTTACCAGCACCATATCCTTAAATGCCCAAGTCTCGGCTTTCAGGCGATACCGAAATCGAGACTATCAATTTTAAGCTTAAACTTAATTTCTTCATTTTTTGAAGCTTAGGCACAGTATTAGGGACTTGAAAACATTAAACTTATATACGGTTTACAGGGTATTTTTAGGGATTTTTTTCCGGGGGGGGGAAAGAATTTTTGCAGAAATGAGCCAAAAAATGTTATTTTCTGGCCTATTTTGCATGGTGAAACCAGGGTGTAGGTGTACCCTTGACAAAAAGTTGGGGGAAGGGGTAGCCGAAATTAGGGTGGGTGGGGTCAGCCGTTTTGAGGCGGGATGGGGTTCGGAAAAACTGAATTTGGGTGGGGGGAGGTAAAAAATTTTTGGTCAAAAATTTAGAAAAAATTCGCAAATCCTCCTAAAAAATGTTATTTCCAACTAAAAATCAATAATATTTCTTCATTTTTGCTCATTTATTCGAAAAAAACTTGGATGTTTTGCAAAAATTTCGATTTTTTCCAAAAAATTTCGAATTTTTACTAATTCTGTGGCAAAATTTCCAAAATGTTGGGGGTGGGGTCTGCCTAATTTTGGTGGGTGGGGTCTGGGATTTGGCCATTTGGGGGTGAGGTCTGCCTCCAAAATTTCGAGGATGGGGTCAGGACTTCTACATTTGGGGGGGGGGAGGGGTTTCGCCACCCCCCACCCTGTAAAAATACCCTGCGGTTTCCACGCCTACATTATGAGGGGGGCGGATACTCCCTAACCATTCATTCATTCATTCAAAAATGGAAAAAATTCTTCAACTTCGGGGGGGGGGACTGCGCCTTCCAGACCCCCGTTGCATTTTACCTTGGAGGACCCCCCATTTCAAATTCCTGGGTGCTGGCCTGGGGGGGTCACTCAAACTTCAATTTTAGGAGGAAATTGTGGCAAAAAATTTCGGCGTTTGGAGCGGGCGGTGACATATATATATTTGGGCCAACAAAAGTTTAGACTCACTCGCTGCCTTAGCCTTAGCCTGTGTATGATTTTTAGCATGGACATATCCGGCAAGGACTCAGCATGAGTGACGAATACACCCGGGCGATTGTTAAGATTGCCAGCGCTCAGATTTGTCAGAATCTGGGCTTTCAGTCCGCCACAACCTCTGCCGTTGATGTGGTTCAGGACCTTTGTCATTTCTATTTGCAGGATCTGACCAGATCTCTGCACGACTATGTGGACTACTGTAAGTCCAGTGACGTTTTTTTTAATTTTTTTAATTTCATTTTATTGGAAATTTTATTTTGCTTGCTTAACTGGTTTTTATGCCTTTGTTCAAACTATTTGGTAACGAAAAATGGTCTTTACTTTATCCCAATACGTATATATACGTATGTCCAGCAGTCTACGTCGGCGTACGTATATTATTTTGAATGCGTATGGTCTTTGAATGTTTCGAAAGTGCTGGTTGGTTAATTATATGGTAACTGATTAATTAATAAAAATTAATAAATTGTATAATCGTAACTGCTTTATTAATGTGTGTTCTGTTCTGTTGTAGTTGGCCGTCGAGAGCCTATCCTAGACGATGTGGGTCTGGTTTTTGAACGATTCAGTGTCAGTCTCAAACAGCCCAGAGACTTTGTCCAGGTTCTCAGACCCCTCCCGCCAAAACTGAAGGTGGGTAAGAGAACAGAATAATGAGGTATTATTTTACTTGTACACATTTTTTTGTGGTTTTGAAGAGTTGTCATTCCAGCCAGGTCAAACTATGCAGGATTGTTGAAGGAATTTTCACTAATTTACGTATACTTAAAATGCCCCCTTTGTTTTCTGGTTTCCTTTTCCTTCCATTCTTTTCTTTCTTTCTTTCAGGTTCCACTCTATCCTGTCCCTTGTCCGTCCAAACTGTCATTCCCTGATCCCAATGGGTCAGGAGGTTCGAACGCGACCGGAACACATATCACCACATCTACCCTCCATGATCTTTCCTAAAAGAGGTTGGTATAGGATTTTTTAAGGGTAGTACGGGGAGTCTGAGCCTCACTTTTTCGGAATTGTGTTGGACTTTTTAGCTATTTATTGGAGTAAATTTGTCCATTTTTGGAAAATATTAGGCCCCTTTCGGGTCCCCGCCTTTCAAGATCCTGTACGACCCTTGCCCCCTCTCGCCTCACGGCTAAAACCATTTTGGATTCACTGGGAAGTGGTGGTTGTAGTATATACGTATACACGTAGTATATACGTACGTATATATATATATATATATATATATGATTTTTGTGTTTGTCAGTGTATATTCAAGTGACATTTAATTCTGGCTTATTTTTACTGGGGCCGAGAGGCATTTTAACCCTAAATTTTTACCATTTTCAACGCAATTTTCCGCCTTCGCCGGAATTTTAACGCTATTTTAGCTTACAAAACACCTAAAGTTAGTCATTTTTTGGCGTTTCTACTAGAGATGCACCGGGGCCGCCACCACCGGGAATTAGAACAACAAATCGAAAATTTTTGAAAATTTTTTGGAAAATCAAAAATTTGCAATAATTTTTGATATACAAACGTGTTACTATCGTTGTTTTTATTCAAATCGGCGGGAAAACAAACGATTTGTAACAATTTTTGACTTCCGAAAATTCAAAATTTTGGTCAAAACATATCAAAGATTTACAAAATTTTGCTAATTTTTGGCCAAGGTCGGTGCCAGGGCCTGACCGCCGAGACTGGGGGTCAGGCTCCGGTGCGTCCTAGTTTTTACACAAAAAACTTAAAAGTTCGCAAATGTTTTTCAAAAATATGTCCTCCCCATCGTTGGGGGCAACTCTACAAAACCCCTCCTAAAAATAAGCAGTATAAAGCAGTAATAGATTTTTCAATCTTAGTTGCGATCTGATGGTATGATAAGATTGAATTTTCTTTTTTTATGCAGGAACAACTGGGGCAGCTGCTGAATCCAACGCTGGCTCAGCCCGGAAAAATTCCCTGTCAGCAAAACGACCTCGGTAAGAAGCCAGAGAAATCATAATATGTCATAAGCATAGATTTTATTTTATTTTGCGCTTTACGCATTGTGTTTGTCTTGCTGCCTGGCTTAGCTTAGCTTTGCTTACGATTTTTAGCACAAACTTAGCGCAAGTCTGTAGCAGGTTTAGAGATTTTTAGGAAGGCCTTTTCTCCAATATGTTTCGAGTTTCTGTACTAAATATATATACA
>JASAND010029360.1:0-17691 GCA_030248195.1 Trissonchulus latispiculum | reverse complement strand
TGTACTTCGTTCAGTTACGTATTGCTTATCTCGCGAAAAGGATTGAGTTAATGTTTCAACTTCTTTAAGGTGGTGATTCCTTTTGGGCACTTATTGTTATTTGACGGCGTAAATCAGATGAAATTTGATGAAACTTTCCGAAATAAGTTCTTTTAGCGTTCTAACACCCTCCGCGCAATCCCGATTCAAAAATTCGAGATTTCCGGTCAGAGTGGTTTTTCCCAATTTCTGAACGTTTGGCAGCTGCTGTAAAGTTATGACTAATTCATTCGAAAGATCTCAGTGAGCTTCATATTTTTGCTTTTTAAAGCAAGTTTCTAGCTTTTCTCTACCGTGAGATATAGCCGATTTTCTTGTTTTGGCGTCGAAAACTTGTCATTTTTGCAGAAATCAAATAATCCAACATTTCTTGAACTACGCAAGCCGTAAAATGAAACTAAGGGCGTCGATCTTAACGTCTCACAAAGACAAATTATCCGACGCATGATCGTCTTCCAACTGATATCCTGTAGGCTGCTATCATAAAAAATGTAGTTTTTGCATAAACACGACCAATTTTTTTCCAAAGATTGTGGAGCATTCACCATGCAAACTGGAGGGCTGCTACGTACTGAACAAATATGTTCTGCACAAATATACCCAGGGACGATTTTTTAGTTGCCCGATTGCTGCTTTCTAGCTAAAGTAATCGCTTAGGCAAAATACAGGTTACGCACACATTTCAGCGTATTTCTCTATAACGAAGAGCAATTTCACAATAAATAAAAAATCGTCCCCAGCTATTGGATGGAGGTATCGAATGATATAACCGGTGTCTCGCGAAAAAAATTACTTGAGTCAGCAAAAATTCTGGAAAATTATACTTCTTCTAAAATGTGTTAAAAATATGTTAGAAAAGCAACATTAGTTTCATGGCATGCATTAAAAAGAGAAAATGCCAAGCTACATTTTGATATAAAAACGACTTCTTAACTCCAAGTAATGAATGAATAATTAATGGTGCAAACTTTTTGTGACCAAAGGGAATCACCACCTTAAGGGGGGGCTACTAAACGTTTGCCCCGACTTTGTCCGATTGGCCTACTTTTTGGCGAAGATGTAGAGCATGGGTGTGGTCAAAAAAATATCGGGTACTGAGATCTTAACTGCCTTCCAGCCATGTGCAGCCGTCGGGTTTATGTGCCCGACCCCCCCCCCGTTGTTCCCAACTACCAACATAATTAATTAAGATTTCTGCTGGATGCAAGACCCTAGCTTGTAGCTTCAAAGTTGCCATTTGCAAATATGATTTGGCACATGTTCCTCTATCTGCCGAAAAATACTAGACGTCTGTATCTTATCTGCATATCTGGGAATTACTCTTCAAAGTTGAAGTTTCGGCCAAAATTTAAAAAATTTTGGCTAGCGAAAGAAAAATTTTATTACTGTACGAGCTATAAGGCTGTAATTTGGCATAAAAGGAGGCCCTATAGGAGTACTCATTTGTGCCAAATGGCAAGAAATTCTGCACCGTGAAAAAATTTTTGTCAACTTTTATCTTCAAAAATTTCCAAAAGCGCATTTTTTGGGCAATGGTACCCCAGAAATCGAAAAAATCAAATTTTTTGAAATTAAAATTTTTTGAGATATTTGAACTCAGCGTGGTCGAAAACACACTCACAAACGATTTCAGCTCGATTAGTGAAGGTTTGCGACTTCTATGGCTGCAGAAAGCCTCTACACAGGATCCGACTGACTGAAAATGGCGATTTTGGCAATTTTTGAAGATTAAAGTTGACATAAAAATTTTTTCACGCGGCAGAATTTCTTGCCATTTGGCACAAATGAGTACTCCTATAGGGCCTCTTTTTGTGCCAAATTACAGCCTTATAGCTCGCACCAGTAATAAAATTTTCCTTTCGTTAGCCAAAAATTTTTAAATTTTGGCCGAAACTTCAACTTTGAAGAGTAATTTCCAGAGATGCAGATAAGATACAGACATCTAGTATTTTTCTGCAGGTAGGGGCATATGTGCCAAATCATATTGGCGAATTTCAGCTTTGTAGCTTGGGCTTAGCAGTCAGTAGAAAATTTTAATTAATTATGTTGGTAGTTCTGAAAAAGGGGGGTCGGGGACATAAATGCGACGGCTGCACATGGCTGAAAGGCAGTTAAGATCTCAGTACCCGATATTTTTTTGACCACACCCATGCTCTACATCTTCGCCAAAAAGTAGGCCAATCGGACAAAGTCGGGGCAAGTCGACTTTAGTAGCCTCCCCTTAAGTCATTTAACACTTAAGGGCGCAATAAGGGCCTAAGTTAGTAGTGTCAGCATGATGCGGGGTGGGTGAAGGGGGGGCTTTTTCTAATATGGATGGTTTGCGCACACCAATTCCGGCTTTTCTCTTACTTCAGATACAACTGTGTATCCCTGGGCCTATTCCTTTGGTCTGTCCTATGGATTTCTGAACGCCATGAATGCGCGGGTGCTGTTGCCTTTAGTTTGGCCCTAAACTATAAACAGCTGGAACTCTATCATGCCCTGCCTATGTTCGTCTGTCTACTGAGTAGAAGCTATCGAGCAACCGAAGAAAACCGGTAAATATAAAATAAAATAAAGTAAAAACAAAATAAGCTGAAGGTTTTAAGCTAGAAAAAGTGTATATAGGTATTGGACTAACAAGATGCGGCAAAAAGATTTCCTGAAAATGATGTATATATAATTAGGATTGCTTTAAAATATAAGCATATTTTCTTTACTATGTTCCAGTTTAAATGATATATTATGCTTTGATATTTTAGATTTCTAAAATTGAGCAAAATATCTGTGGTTACTCTGGGAACGTTCGCGATTATTTGGTCCCCATTTCTGTATCATGGTCGAGATAGTGTGTTGGCCGTTCTACAACGACTCTTTCCATTTCAGCGTGGAATTTATGAAGTATTATTTTTGTACTAACTGTATCTTGGGAAGTATCTATGGGAAGCAAATGGGAGGGAGGTTACCACAGTACCTGTCGAAACACAACAGATTTGTTGTGTTGGAAGTCAGAGTAAAGGTAAAAAAGGTAAAGGTTTACCCCAGGAGATATCTCCGTCCTGCCACAGGACATGGGGTGCCGGTGCTCTTCCCCGGATACACAGCCGTAGAGCCATGAGTGTCACCTCAAATGATGACTGCATCAGTGGAATGGAGGGCCGGCCCTTCTACGCAGACTCCTGCTACTTTCCCACCGTAGTGGCACCCATTTACCGACCAGTTAAGGATGGATCGGGAAAGCTTTGTGGCCTCCGGGGATCGAACCACCTACCGTAAGATCGGAAGTTCTGACCAACGCCCCAGACCACTGGGCTATCTCCGACCCTGAGTACTTTTGGTAAAGTTAGTAATTTAGTAAAAAATGCTTTGACCGAAATAAAGTTTCAGTGATTGTTAAAAAAAAACTGCAGAAACGTATGCAGCCAGGGTGGGGGGATGATCCTCTGTTCTTCTACCGCGTCTATGAACTCTTACCTGTAATTTGTAAGAGGGTTAGGTAAAGGAAATCATCTTGCTAAATTGTATGATCTCTATATTTTTTACATCTCTGTCTCTTTCGTGAGATTTGACAGAATATGTTTGGTATTGTGATTAAAATTAGGACAAAAATGTAGACTCTAAAATTAGCTCTCACTCTATTTTGTCTTAATTTCAGGACAAAGTTGCCAACTTTTGGTGTACCACATCTGTGCTAATCAAATGGCAAAGAATTCTGACTACGCCTGTTCTCATTAGACTATGGTATGGAGTGTTTTTTCACTAGGGAGCCCCCCTCCATTTTTTGTGACCTCCCAATTGACCCCTTCCCCCATTCGGCCCCACCCCCACTTTTTTGGGCTTCCCTCCCACTCACCTTTATTGAGGATCCCAGCAAATGCCAAAGTTTAAGGATGTTTGGTCAAAGTATTCGACAATTTTTCGGCTTCGCAGGAATGTTTTGTCTAAAATTGTCAATTTTGGTACTAAAACTTGACTTTGAGCACTTTTTAGCTAATACTTATAGCAGTATCCGCAGAAAACAGGCTATTTTACCGTATTTTTAGCATTTTTAGGTCATTTTGCCCCCCCCTCCCACTATTGGGGGGGGGGGGGGAGAGGGGAGGGGAAAGTGGCTGCCCTTCACACTTTCTCTACCGCCATTTTTGTTGCCTAGAATAAGGTCAGGGCACCTGCTTTGCGACATTCACATTGGCATTTATGGAGAATTTATCATTAAATGTAACATTCTATTCGATACTTGGGCCTCTTACGCTATTCCCCCCCATCCTTAACTTTTAATCTGTTTAACCAATCGCTTAAAAATTCTGTGAGAGTGCATGCTGAAGGGCGATGAATTCAAAAACTTAAATTTTTTACAACTTTAAAAACTTTAAAATTTGAGTTCACTGTTGGCAAGGAAGGCAAGAGAAGGAAACTAAAAATTTTTTGCCTCGATTTTGCTGAAAACTTGGATACAGGGGATTTCAAGGGTGCTGTGCACGAATCTGAAGTCCTTTTTCTATTCAGCTGTTCTCAGCGCCCCAAAAAACCCCTGTTTGTGTGCAAGTTCTCAACATAATCGAGGAAGAAAGTTTTCGGTTCCCTTTGGTCCCCCTTACTAACTGAAATTTATAAATTTTTAAAATTTTTAAAATTTTTAATTTTAATTTTTGAATTCATCAGCCTTGAGTATACACCCACACAAATTTTTAAAGCTATTGGTCATAAAATCAAAAGTTAAGGCTGGGGGAATAGCGCAAGAGACCCCGATGCTTTTCATGCAATGTGTGTGATGTGCCAATAGTTTGAATTTTACATCTAGTATATATTAAGAGTACATAATGATTGCGAGCATACTCAATGCACTACTTCCCCCCCGCCATTGCGTTCACTTGAGACACAAATTAGCCGTACGCAGGCGTTTTTGTCGAGCTTTTTGACTTTCGCAAAAAACCCAACAGGCTTGAACACAGGGCTGGTAGCCAAAATGAGCATAGCTTTAAACTGATTTGTCAATGGGCGACCGGGCACTTCGCGAAAAGACCGAAATTGTTGGTCTTTTCGCGAAAAGTCCATTTCGCAAAAATATCACGACACATATACGTATGAGATTGTGTGTTAATTATAGCGGCGCTGCCACCTTTCTATCAACCCTGCCATCACTATGCATGCTGTGGCTTCATCCCAACAAACAACAATTTGTTCTTAGTTTGGTACGATTATTTCTCTTATTAATTTGATAAATCAGTTGTCCTGAAGTTGAGTTTCTTTAGTAGTATATTAGTTTGTCAGCTTTAGTTTGTCAGCTTTGTGTGTTTCACCGTATTTTGTTAGCGACGGATATAGTTTTTATTATTAACTCTGGCTTATTTTTAGGCCAAATTCTATGAGTCGGGGTTCAAATTATACAGAAAGAAGAAAGTAGGTAGTCCTCCTCAATCGGTGTGGGAGGATTTGCCGAAAATCGAAAAATGGAAGGGTCCACATTTTCTAATAAAACATTTGCAAGTCATTTGGAGCTCAGGATTTATGAGAGAGACTTGCTATGAAGGGGGCTCTCGAATGAGGGGGGACCCCCACCCCAGCAAAAATAATTCGGATAGCATTGGATGTCGTTTTTAAATTAATCACAATTAACTTGTCAAGTAAGTAAGTAAGTAAGTAAGTATTCCTTCCCGCCCGCTAGCGGTGAGCTGTCGCGAGGCCCCGTAGGGACATTCAATGGAAGCCACCTTGCTTAACACAAGGGTGCCGTCACCGAATGTAGGAAGTTTGCCGAAGGCTTGTCGTCCACACTTTTATGTGCAGAACAGTAGAACGAGACCACATAGGTGTACCACCTGTTTGGGTTGGGGGGGAGTAGAAGGTCCAAATTTGGCTCGGGGGACCCCACCCAAATCCGAAATTTGGGGGGGAGGACCCCCCTAAACTAACTGTACCCAAGTTTTTTAGCTAAAAATGCTCCTTTTTCGATGTATAGTACATTAAAACGTACTCAAAAGCTTCTGCCAATAGTTTTCGTATGCGAAAATAAGGCTTGAAAATTGACAAATTTGTACTAAAATATGCCTAAATTAGCCAAGATTGTGGTTTATAATTGCGTACATTACCTTTTAATTGCTATAAATAACCATCTTTAGCTGTTTATAGGCGATTTATAACCAATTTTTCAAATTTTTTTCAAAAATTTTCAGAAGTTGCAAAAAAATTTTTCAAAACTTTTGCATTTTTTACGTGGTTTGGATCCAATTTTAGGGGGGGAGGGGGGTTTGAGCTCGGCTTGGGGGGGGGGGAGGAGTGGTGGTCGGGTAGGGGGGTGGGGGTCTGGCCTCTCCGTGGGGGGGGGAGATCTCACAGGGGGTAAACTGTAGCCTGGTACACCTATGCGAGACCATAACAGCCCGAGCATGTTTTATAACGACACTCCCCCAACTGACCGTTGGGCCCGCTGGAGGGAGAGTCTCGAACTGATATGGCCAAACCTCCATATCGTCCATTTGGCCAACTGACATCGACCTGTAGCGGGCAGGTTACCTGTATATGTCCTGATCTAATGTGTCTTACTATCACTTTGTCCAATGGCATGTTCAGTTCTGTTTATGTGGTTGAGCTGTCACAGGGATGCGGTCCGTAGTTACGAACCGATCCTGTGACAGTTGATATCTTCTGGAGACTGTACTTCAGATTCCAACTACGACCAAACAGGCCCGGTTCTTCCTCCCTGTACCACCTATTCTAATCTAGAAATCTGGCAAATATCAATAATGTATGTAGTATTTTTTGTAGATTATTTCATCTCTTGGCTTCTTCCTCTTTTCTTATCATGTTCACGAGAAGGGGATTCTCCTCTCTTCTGTGTATGTTGGTTTGTCTTGAAATGGTTTATCTCAAAATTACTTTAGTTGGGTGTCCTCCATTAATTGAATTTTAATGGATAAATGTGAATTAACGAAGTCCTTTAATTATTACTGCTTACGTTACTGCTACGTTCCTTTGTAGTTGAAAGTCGACACACTTGTTTTTGGCTATCTATTTCTCTTGCTTAATATTGTGATTTATTATGTGGTTATTTTAGAGCTGCCATGCTTATGATGAAAGAATTGCGAGAGCCAATATTGTGGTTTTTGCTGGTTTCCTCCATAAGGTATCGAGATGGACAACCTTGTAATCTGTATTAATTAACTAAGCATTATGTTAACTACCGGTTTACTGTCCGGTACCAAACCGGTACTTAGATGGCGAAACGATGCAGGTTCTACTCTAGCCTAACCTAGGGTGCAACTGATCAAGAAAAGAGAAATTCCCTAAGTAAACCTTCCCTAATAAATAGCAATAGAAGTCATGATTTAATTGATGAACTTACAGATGTTTATTGGAGGCAAATAATGGCAAAGATGGATAATAACAATATATGGCCCAATGGCCCGACTGTATCATAAAAGAACAATAATCAGACTGATTACATAAGCAATTAAGCTACCTTATATAAGCTAAATGGTTGCTGTTTGGATCTGATACATTGATCATTCACGAAAGATTAGTAAAGTAATTTAGGGCGGATTAACAGTTAGTAAAGTAGGTTTTTAACATCATCCCCCTGGAAATAATTTTAGCGCCTGATAAAATTCCAAGATAACGAGAGTGCTACCGTAATTCGAGTAAAGAATAGAAAGTAAATAAAGTCCCATTTCCAACTCCGTATGAGCGGACCTAAACCGTGCAACACCGTGCGGTGCGCCATTCAGATGCCCACATAAGAGTGAAAGAAAGAACTTCAAAAGAAAGAAAGATTTGGTAGCTATTGGTAGTCAAATACAAGTAACCTCGAAACGTAGGGGTTAGATGTTTCACATTGAACGTAAACTTGATAGCAATATTAGACTAACTGTAAATCCAATTTAAAAAAAATCAAGAATAAACGTAAGTTCACTAAGAAAGTTCCCACAGTAGAAAAACAAGTACCCTAAAGCCACTATTAAATAAATCCTCACAATCACACAAAACCACAAGCACACGCAAAACAGTCACACTTACAAGTACTTATATAGAGCTCTAACAATGCAAGAAAATCACTGCTTTACAAGGGTAAGATACTACATATTATCCTATACACAGTCAAAGACAATACAAGTTACCTATACAACGATTTCAAAAGAGTAAATATGACAGATTTACCTTTACAACAATGAAAAAGAAGACAAATATAAGTTGACAATGGATCTTATTACATGGCATTAAACTGTACATCTTATCGAATAAATGTAGCTTTAAGCTAACAGTAAAAAGTCAAAAACAGTTCAGATTCACAGATTCAATCAGGTAAAGGTAAAGAGCAGAACAGAAACTACCGAATCAGTACAATCCATTCTAACTCAACTCTTAAACCTATGGCATAAATGCCCTTAGCATCAATGAATTGCATTACCGAAATGGTAGTTTAAAAAAACAAATTCAACACAACAATCCAAAGTAAACCCTAAATAAACCTAACTTAAAAATCCAAATAAGAAAAATGCAAGAATTTAGTTTATCCGAAAGATAGCAAATTTTTAAAGTAACCTAATTCACACAACTAAACCAAAAGTATCACTACAAATATTTCAAATTACAGATTCATCCCCTGGTGAAAAATACGAGTACCCACGAGTAACAAACACAAAAAACAACACATATCCTATCCTGACAAAGCCAAATATAATCCACATCTATACAAAATCAAAGCTAAAGACACAAAGAAAGATAGACAGAAAAGTGAAAATAACTAGCAAACTACGTACTAACAAACTACAAAAAATAAAGCACAAAATTCAAAGACAAAGAAAATTAAAGTCAACTATGATAAATGGCAGTTTAACTGTTCGTAGAGATAATGGCTGATGTAAGGCACTGGGTGCTTGCTGCAATCCTCAAGGCCTACACATTGAGCAATAGAGCACCGTTGGATGGAATGCACTCGAGATGGAATATAGCTGCATAGCTGAAAAATAAAGCATTCACAACCACAAAAATACTCGTAATTAACCTAAGAGATTCAAAGTTTTGTAAATAAAGATCCAATAGAAAAGAGAAAAGATAGAGATAGAAAAGAGAAAAGAAAAGAATTTCTAAGATTTTACAAAGTCACGTTTTTACAAATGACTAAAGCTTCACTCAAAAAAAACTACTTAATTACATCAAACACATAAGTACACCTTGAGTACCCTTTTAAGTCCGAGCTTTAAAGACTAAATTCAAGATAGAAAAGAAAAGAAGGTTTACAAAAGATAAGAGCTACTTTACACCGAAAAATGGCTTGAGCTGAATTAGGTGTTAAAATAAAGATAAAGAATAAAAATACTGCTCTAATCTACTGCCGATAAGTACAAAGCAAATGTAGAATACAGTGAAAATACAAAAGATAAACATAACATAATTAAGAATAAAGAAGCTTTATAACAGATTTTTAGAATAAACAACAAAATTCAAAAAGTCCAAATTCAATGCAGAATTAGCTTGCCAAAATACGTAACAAGTACAAAAGAAAAACCAAAAGAAAGACCTAGCTACTAAACACACATATGTATAGACGCTGGCATCTTATTTTTATTGGTCCGTTTAATATATATAGGACTCGTTTTGCCTCTTTTGAGATGCCTTCATTTTCTCTGCGTCTTTATTTACAGCATTATTCTTTTTATGGGCTTTTTTAGCTGTATGCATAGTAATACGATTAACAAATACAAAATACAAAAACAATGAAGTAGAATAATAAATGCCAAATTAATAAAGAATCGAAAAACTGTAACTCTGATTATCAATACAAAGTCTAACTAGACTAGCAGTACAATAGGTGACTTCTCGAAATCCATGCGCACAAAATACTAAACTTGACTATCATTAGTACAAAAAACCGTATATAAGCGACTACGCGCTATCCGTATTAGCAAAAATACTAACAAAATGACTATAGCAAGCTAATTCCAACTGAATACCACAAATTCGTCTTCAAAACAAAATAATGAGGCGTTTTAGGATTACACGTATAGACTAAGCCTCTGAAGATTACTTCTTCTTCTTCTTCAACACAACAACAACAACAAATTAACGAATAAATTGCTTGCTTTTAAATGACTTCAAGATAATTCAGATTAACGATTAGCAAAAATTCAACCAAAGGTAATACGAAAAGTAGAGAAAAAATAAAAAAAAGTGAAAAACAAAATACAAGCGATACACGCTACCAGACGACAGCACTAGTCATATGTATATAAGACTAGGAGCATTGTGGGTAGCTACGTACTAGGTGAAGGAAAACTTGCACTTAGCACGCAAAAAATAACGATATACAACCCGATGACCGTAAAAATAATACCACTTTTCATTACTACTTTTATACGTAGATCTGGTATATACGTATTTCCAATGTCATGATCTGATCGTAGAGAAAGGCGAAGACAAAGCTCGTGGCTGAGAAGTAATAATCATATCGGACTTTTCCAAACCCAGTCCATTTTCCATATACGTATTTCGCTTCAGCTTATCATAAGTGCTTTTTTCCACATCTTTAGCACTTGAATTGCCCTTTTCTTCATCAAATAATATATCCAAACCATAATTATAATTCTTTGGGGCAATAGTCAATACAGTTCCCATAAAAGCTGAAGTATCACTCATTGAGCCACTATTCGCAAGAGCTTTGTTAGATTCAGTTTTGCTTCTGCCGTTCTCTAACTGTTCAAAAGAATCTTCACTTGAAGGCAGTACGTATATTTCCATAGTTAAATGTCTTCCAGGGAAATCAGGATCAGGGACACGTATCCACTTTGTTTCCAACGCTTGCACTTCTTTGAGACTTCCATTCCGTTCAGGCTTTACATCTATAGGCTGATGACTCAGTACAGAATCCAAAGTTTCATCATCAATGGAATGGTCAATAAAATCCATACAAGGGTCATAGTGTTCCAAGCCTTTCACAGCAAGAGATATGCCATCATTGAGATCATTGTGTCCTGAAGAAGTCGCTTCATTGCTCTTGTCCAAATGATCACACTCTAATGAACATACGGTCGAATTTGAACCAGTCAAAACCTGGGACCTTGAACACGAAAAATTACGGTCTTGGCATTTTCTGCCCAGACTATCTGTCTGCTTCGAAATACCATAGGACTTATCAAAATTATTCGAAGAAAACCCGTTGAAACAAGTTGATTTACGTTTGGGGATGTATGACCTGTTTTGGGGGGTCAAAAACGTACATTTTCCAAAATTTCGACCACAAGAAACAAAATTCGAGGGATAAGAACGTGAAATTCTGTTCCAGCGCATCGCGCTTGGCCTAAAGCTACTGTTCATTTGACTCTGAGGGCCCAATTTTGCAAATCGACCAGAAATATTTTGAGATTCGGGCCAAATAGCACTATGGCCATATCGAAAAACGTTTTGGCCTGTAAAAAATCTCGGAGAAACAAATCTTGGAAATGAATATCGGTTATAGTAGCAGTTCATAGGGCTAGTCCTTATTGCGCTATTCGTTTGGTTCTGCCACTCCGTAAAACATTTTTCGCCCGAAAAATCTGGACATACATCAAAGGTTCGAAAACGACCATTTTTCGAAAGATTTTTCGACCTAGAAAAAGAAGTCTGAGGGTTAGGACGAAAAGAATGCTGGTTTCTGGTGTAGTTTCCTAGGCCACAACTAGGAATAACATTGAATTCGTTTCTGTACGTAGAACTTGAATTTCGACCAGAAAAAGTTTGAAATTTGGGATCTGCAGAATTGGTCAAAGTGTCACTATAGGAAATTCCGTTATTAAAACGTCTCAAATAACCTGAATTCGGGCTCGGAAAACAGAAAAAACCACACGAAAAACATCTGATGGGTGGGGGAACGCATATACTGAGCAAACTTGGGGGAGAAAAACCATTTCTGGAATTACGTACGTATGTCGGCGAAATCGAAAAATTCGTAGTTCTCGGTGAAAACGCAAAATTATCATAGCGTGAACTTCTCGAAATATTGCGCGGATGGGCATGAAAAGAAAGTGGGGATCGAAAATTATACATACGTATGGGACACGTAGCCATTAAATGGCCAACTTTGTGACAGAAAAAACAAGAACGAAACTGACTCATGTGAAACTTTTTGCCCGAAAATGACTAGATCTGCGCATTGCAAAAGTTCAGTGGCATATTACTGAGAAAAACACAAGCAATTCCAGAAAATAGTTCGAAAACGACAACTTAGGAAAGGGGGGCGCGCCTACAAAAAAAACCCGAAACTGTTCACAGTTATGTACGTATGTTTAGTACGCGTTGCGCTACAAAACGGATTCAAAACAAAATAGTACGTATACCAACGCAGAGCTGACAAAAATACTGCGTTTCAGAAGAAAAAAAATTGCAATTGCGCCCAAAAATAGGGAAATTTGCTCAAATACAGAAAAATGAAAATTGTCGACGAAACAACTGGGGAGGAGGCACATTTCTTTCCCAAAATGGGAATAATTACACGAAAGCAGCATATTTAGAGCATGTGCGACCTTCTGTTTGCTTAAAATCAACCAAAACTACCAGTTTTCTAAGGTATGTATGTTTCCAAATGTCAAAATGTCAAAAATCCGTCTAAAATGCATTTTTCCATGAAAACAAGACAACACAATATGCGTCTGCTCTGAAATTAATGCTTACGTACACAAAAAACAGAATTTCGCCTCAAATCTTCCCAAGAATACAGAAAAAACCTCAAAGATTCGTCGAAAATGACACAATTTGACCTCAATCGGGCTTATATACGTATACATAAAAATTACCAAATCGTCGGCAAAATTGCTTCAAAAATCAAAACAAACGTTCCTGATCAAATCACAAGTGGGGGGGGGGGGGGGGTTGGAAATATTGTTGTGGAGGACATTTGCGTTGATAATTGACAAATTTTCAACAAAATATGTCCAAAAATTGATATTTTGGGGGGGGGGGGGGGGGGTACAAAATCAAGTCAAAATTACGTTTTTGACAAAAAAATCAGTCGAAAATCCTCCTAGAACGACTTTTTGCGTCTAGGACGGTCGTTATTTGAAGCAATTCAGCCTAAAAATCGTTCAAAAATCGATTTTTGGTCGATTGGGGGGGGGTTTCGAAATTTTATCGCTAAATTTCGGAAACTTCGAAATTTTGGCGATTATGGGTCCCCAAAAATTATACGACGCTTGGGGGGTTCCCAGAAAAATTATTCAGCCAAAAATTTGCCAAAATTCGATGAAAATTGACCCTTGGGGGGGGTTTGGGGGGGTCGAAATTTTGCCTAAAAAAATACCTAAAATTGCAATTTTCTAGCAATTACGGGTCCCCAAAAATTATACAACCCTTGGGGAGTACCCACAAATTTTATTTAGGCACAAATTTGCAAAATTTGACAAAATTTACCCTTGGGGGGGGGTACAAAAATTTACCAAAATTTGGCGATTTTTGCGAAATTTTTGGAAATTATGCTCCAAGATCAGCTTCTGTTGCTTCTCCTTTGTGTCAAGGTTTCTCAGTATCGAGAAAATTCGGCACAAAGGTTGTGGAAAAACCCACAAAAAATTTTCCTAACTACAAAAATTTTCAAAAAAAATTTTTCCCGTCTTGGGGGTGGGGGGTGGGGGGGTTGGGATCCTGTCTTAAAACTACCTAAAATTTACTGCAAATTAGGTTATTGGGCTGCCCCAATAACGCAGTATCAGTTTCTAAGCCGTCCCCCAACTCAGAACTTCGGGGGTGGGGGGGGCGGGGGTAAGACAAGTCCCCCAACGGACAAACTCGACCTTCTAAATTTTTCATTTTTCAGAGTTGCACCCTACACAATAGAAGAATTTCAAAGTCTTCAAACTTAAATAAAAAGCATTTTAGAAGATTCTCCTAATTTTTGCGATTCGAAAAATACAAACCTTTTTCAATAAATCGCAAAATTAAGTTCAAAAATCGTTTTTGAAAATTCACGAAATTTGAAACTTTTTCAATTTAGCAAACCGGACAGTGGTCCTGTCACGGTCGCCAAATGTTAACTACCGGTTTACTGTCCGGTACCAAACCGGTACTTAGATGGCGAAACGATGCAGGTTCTACTCTAGCCTAACCTAGGGTGCAACTGATCAAGAAAAGAGAAATTCCCTAAGTAAACCTTCCCTAATAAATAGCAATAGAAGTCATGATTTAATTGATGAACTTACAGATGTTTATTGGAGGCAAATAATGGCAAAGATGGATAATAACAATATATGGCCCAATGGCCCGACTGTATCATAAAAGAACAATAATCAGACTGATTACATAAGCAATTAAGCTACCTTATATAAGCTAAATGGTTGCTGTTTGGATCTGATACATTGATCATTCACGAAAGATTAGTAAAGTAATTTAGGGCGGATTAACAGTTAGTAAAGTAGGTTTTTAACAATTAAGCACAATAATGGAATGCTTAAATTTACGTTTTTTGGTTGGGCACATAATTAGAACAATGATGTTACCTCATAAGCTCTGAATAAGTTTGGCTTACCCGTGTTTTCAGTCATGTCAACAGTTATAGGGTTTAGAATAGACTATTTCAACTTTTTTGGTGGAGGACTCCCGCCCTCTCCCGATTGGGGAGGGATAGAAAATGTTTGCAAACATGAGCCAAAAATTGGTTTTCTATTAATTTTCTTATAGGTTATAGGTTTTCTATATGCTATAAAACTGTCAATTCTTAAATCGTACATATTTAGCAAGAGATAATTCTACGAATGTATGATTGGTAGGATTAGACTCATATGACTCTGGTTCCTACATATGTAGGAGCTGGCCCAACCAGTACATATTCCCATTTGATATAATTATATCAACCAAAAAGTACTGGATCTCTCTGATGATGAGCATATGGGTCCTAATCCCGCCCTGGTCTATTTTTGTAGACCACATTCAAATTTTCACACTTTCAATTGGTCAGGGCCTGAGGGATTAGGGCCGAAAGACTTTGACCAATTGTTAAGTTTTCATCGTCACTAAAATCCCAGATGTGCATTAGGCACTTAGATTGTATATATCTGTAATGTTTGAGCTGTATCAAAATTCTTTTAGTTCATAAAATGCTTATAATATTCACTTTTCACTTGAATTACTGTTCAACTTTGAAGTTTTAAGGATGTTTATTTTTCATTTTTGAAAATTTTTTGAATTGTATGATATTTCACTTAATGGTATTGTTACATCACATCGCATTACATAATATAGCACTTTCTGTTTTACTTATTTTTCACCAGGAGTATGCACTTGTTTTGGCAAATTAAATTATGTTCAAGTATGTATACTATTGCATCGGGTGTTTCTGGATTCTATGAGACTCAGCTAAGTTCTTAATTGTTGTATTTTCCCTATGTTTGTTCCCTCACTAAGTATCCCTGTAACTTTGCTAACTACGTTCTATTTCTTTTGCGTATTTTGCTTGGACAAACGCTATTCTCAAATTCTCAAAGCCTCCTGGATTTAGGCTAAAATAGAACATGGTTAGGTGAAAATCTCCGGCGAAGCCTGTAAATTTTTGAAAATAGGGGAAATTTGTGGCAAAAATTTGGGTACCCAGAATATCTCGGGGGGGGGAGCAAAAAACGGCCCATCCCCTCCCAGTAAGAAATATATACCCTGTTAGAATTTTTATCTCAAACGAACCTGCTGCGTGCCTGTGAATCTTTCATTCAGGAAAAGATTTTTCGAGTCTTCAATAGCCTAACTCTTCCATCTTGTAAAGATTAAAAGTTTTTTAAGGTATTGCTTAATTATTCTGTTTAGCTTATTCCCACTGTGCGTCAAGGATGAGCTTTGTCTGGCCTTCTATGCGCTGATCATTGGCTACTACACCTTTGTGACTGAAGTATTTCGACTACAGCTTTTTCCGGCTAAGTCTGCGACTGCAGCTTCAAAGGACAGTGAACCCACCACAGTTTTGCTCAGGGTAATTTAAAAGATTTTCCGTTCAATCTGATTTTGGATTCATTCAAATGTTAGCAACCAACGTTTTTCCTGTATTCATTTTCCTCCTAAAAAGACTCCCTCTGTAGAAATTACAGAATTTTTGTAGTAAACAGTTCGTATTAAAATTAACACTTTGATTTTTAATCCGAAGTGTGAATAAAGAATCAGAATTTCACTAAAATTTTAATCCTAACTGTATTAAAGAAATTGGATTAAATTTAATCCGTTTAACTAGCTGGATTAAATTTTAATCCCTTTAATCAGAGGTGCAATTTCATTAATAGGGATTAAGTTTAATCTAATCCGTTCAATCTTTAGAGAAATAGGGCCATAATTTTCTTTCGGCTGTTTCGACAATCCTAAATTGAGATACCTAACTTGTACGTAGTTTTTACATGACCAATCTGTAATTTGCACTGGATTGAGCTGTATTCATGGAAAAGGGGAACTGATGCAGGGGTGGAGCGGCCGCACCCAAATTATTTTCGGTGGGGGGCGGTTGTTAAAAGACTGAAAATTTAAAAAATTTAAAAATTTTCATTCTTCAAAAACTATGATCATTGTCACCCTTACATTCTCAGTTAGCGTTATCAGCCTATCGAGTATAACCTGTGGCATAAACAAGTAGTCGGAACTGCAGGTTTCTTTTGTATTAAGTACTTAGTCTAACTTGTAATTCGTCGCACCGACGTAAATATGTAGAAGATACCATCTATGTATTAGTAGATGCTTGCTACCTACCTTGAAGAGTACATAATAACTAAGACAGTAATAAACAAATGTCGGGCTGAAATTCATTTATGTGTTGTTCTTTTTGTTTTTAGGGTCTCTTTATCCATGGAACCGTGTTGTTTGGATTATTGTTGACAATTTTCTCCCTTCTAATTCCCCCTCCCGGCCGATATCCGGATTTGTGGCCTGTCCTAATCTCCAGCTATTGCTGTGGACTTTTCTTGTGTTTTATGCTTTATTTAGTTGGCTATCAATATTCTGTAGTGAAGATGTCCTTGAATCAGATTAGTGTTAAGGCAAAGACCCAGTAAAATCTGTCATTGTTTTTAGTTGGTTAGGGTCTAGCCTGTATTTATATACTAGTGCTTTTAGATAAATCGTATTAATGTGAATGCTCTGTATATAGCTAGCTATTTTTATGATAAATGGGTTCTTTTTACTGTATCCGAATCCAAGTTTAAGGGGGGGGGTACTAAAATCGACTTGCCCCGACTTTGTCCGATTGGCCTACTTTTTTGCGAAGATATAGAGCATGGGTGTGGTCAAAAAATATTGGGTACTGAGATCTTAGCTGCCTTCCAGCCATGTGTAGCCGTCGCGTTTATGCCCCCGACCCCCCTTTTTCAGAACTACCAACATAAATAATTAAAATTTTCTACTGACTGCTAAGCCCAAGCTACAAAGCTGAAATTCGCCAATATGATTTGGCACATATGCCCCTACCTGCAGAAAAATACTAGATGTCTGTATCTTATCTGCATCTAAGGGAATTACTGCTCAAAGTTGAACTTTCGGCAAAAATTTAAAAAATTTTGGCTAGCGAAAGGAAAATTTTATTACTGGTGCGTGCTATAAGGCTGTAATTTGGCATAAATGGAGGCCCTATAGTAGTACTCATTTGTGCCAAATGACAAGAAATTCTGCCGCGTGAAAAAAGTTTTATGTCAACTTTAATCTTCAAAACTTACCAAAACCGCCATTTTCAGTCTGTCGGAA
>JASAND010029359.1:0-16286 GCA_030248195.1 Trissonchulus latispiculum | reverse complement strand
AGGCAGAACTGAGAGTGTGACAGGTAACTGGTAGCAGAGCGAGAGCCGGCGCAGTGGAATTTAACTTTAAACTCTAAACTGTCACGTGCTGGGATTGCACCCTCACACTGACTTTGAACCTCAGAAACTATGTCAAGTGCTGGGATTTCACCCTCACACTGACTTGCACACAAAACTACTAAATTTGGATTAATTTAATTAGGCTTAGGTGTGAACCCCCGGCCTCTAACTAGAATTAAATCTATCCTATAACTGTGGATCGTTGCCTAGTCTAGATCTAAGCGAAGTCTTCTAGAACAAGTCCAGTCGTTTCGTAAAATTCGTTTATTTTCTAACGACTTCACACCAAGCCACTGCAAGTCAGATACTGAGCACCAAACAAGGTTTGCAACAACTTTTATAACTAGCTAAACCCCGCCCTTTGCTTGCGTATTGTTTTCGAGGAAGCTACTTTTTGGCTCCTCTTTTTAGGCTCTTTTGCGTCTGTTGCTTTTCGAGTTGGGCTAGCTATTCTTCAAACTGCTTCGGCCCTTTTCATCTCCCCCTTTTGTTAATATTGTTTTGAATCTTTTTGGACTTTTAGCGGAAGTATAAAAACTGTAGAAATTCTCTAAAGTATTCGTCAAAATGTCACTTTCAAAACCATTCCCAGAATTGCCTGAAACCCTCCCCATAACCCAATTTTGCAGCCAATTGCTACATATCATGTGATTTCATCATTCTCCAATATATGACGCTAACATAGTCTTACGGTAGTCCCTCCGACTTCAGTATTGATAACAAGTTAGCTGCAGAACAGCAGCTTTCCCAAATGGAAACAACATAGCTTACGTATGCATGTCGTGTTACATAAGCAAGCTGCAATAGGCAGCAATGGATAGGAATTTGCTTTAATTTGGTTTGTTTTCTAATATTGTGAAAATCATGGGTAGATTGGATTTCTAGTAAATTCTTTTTAAATCCAGTTAATTTTTGATATAAATTGTTTAGCTAGCTTTTGATTTGTGACATCACTCCCCGCACGGAAAGTCGAAAGCCCCCTTTCGAATTACATAATGAAAACGACACTTCTACAAGTTCAAGCTACTGGTACTTCAACATTAACTGGAATTAAATACTAGAACACATGTGTATAATTAGCAAGACAAGAGTAACTGTGAATACTAAAACCAAACTTCGTCTTTCCAGAATGTACGTATTGATCAAAAGAGCAATCTGTAATTTTGAATTTTGCCTTAAATTTTGCGGTTTTATCCGAAAATTAACATTTCACCAACATCAGTTATAGTTTCATTCCATTCAATTACGGTGAACCTCAATTACTGTGCAATGCAGAAGACATCTAGAAACGCATATATGAAAGTGTTGTTTGGTAGGTATAATGGGTGTTTATATATGTGTAGTTGAGTTTCCAACAGCTGACCTGCTAGTCGCCACTGCGTCTTTACTCTTTTGTTTAAAAACTGAGGCATCCCTTATCGCAGTTGTGTATATGCGTATTGTTTTGTGTACGTTAGTTACACGAAATTCAAATTCAAATCGATTGCATAGAGGTTTGTCTCTTGCATGTTGTCTTTCTATGAAGACGCAAAATTCCAATTGTTTCTTGTGTTTCATCAGAGGTCATCTAAGTTGTTAAAGACGTCCAAAAATTGCTCTTTGAAGAATGGGACTCTTGTCTTTATAGAATATCCCAACAGTTTTCAGGATCATTTTTTTCTATTTAAGTTCATCTTTCATATTTTTTCCTGCCTGTTCCCGCAATGTTTTTTCACGTTTTGAATGCTGTATTTTTCCTTTATTTTGAAATGCCACTATGATTTTCGACCCCAAACATTACATATACAGCCAATACAATAAATACATAGCCTTCTATTCTATCACTTTCAATGATTTTGTCATCTAATACACATTACAAAGCACGGCACACAATTGAATTGATACAGCTACTATGCTGTTATTGAAAGAATAGAAAGCTGATATTTCGCAAGCCACAAAATCAGTACGATTGATAAAATCCATTCTTTAAAATTTTATTCCGGACAAAAGGACTTTTTTTGCACGTTCAGCACGCTTTACAGTTTTTTTGCATTAAGGTTGCCGTAACCCATCTACATTATTCATAGCTTAATAATTTACATTTCTTTAAAATGTTAAGCACAACAATTCAAGGTGCATCACGTTTCCAAGTACAACTACAAAAATCGATTCGGTCATTTCTAAAATTCAGTATACTTCAGTAACTTCTAGTACAGCCTTGGTCGGAGAACCAGGTGTGCAAACGCAAATGCAAGTTATCATTGTTTTCAAACTTAACGAAATTATTTTTCACAACTTCAAGCAGAAGTTCAGATTTGCCCTGTCACTGTTACGGGAGAGTGCAAATAACTGACCATACTATCAGGACTCTGCTTTTTTGGAACTTTCCACGAGATTTACTGCAAAACGTTCTTGCAAACACTAAAACTTAAAGTTTCTAGGTTCCGCGGAACCTACAGATTCGTGTTTCTCTTCGAACGACAAATTAGAGCTTCAGCATTCGTAGAGGTACAGCAGCTTTGTGTAAAACTTCAGATTCTGCTTAAAAATCATACTAAAACGTTACGCCATTTTCAAAACAGTTTTTCATTCGGAGTTAGCCATAAATTGAGAAGCGGTCGGTTATTGTAAATTCTTCCTGTTTGCAACGCCAAGGCCGCTGGCGATAGTGAATTAAGGTACGCATAAACCGCATATTGCCATTGTGAAAACAATTAATTTCTTCATTCAATACAATTTTACTGAATCCTTGTAGTTTTTCAAGTGACTTCACAGCAGTCCGATTAAATTTCAACCTACTAGCAACGTAAGCACCTGAAATAGACTGGGGCCCTGCTAGCAATATAAAAACTACGCTGAGGCACAGTAGAAATCGAAAAAATAGGCTACATGCTTTCTTTATTAAATTTATGCAGAGCTCAGAACCATTTCCAAAGAGTGAAATATTTTCCGATACTTGTGTATTTTTAGTGCCACCAGTAAAAGCAAAGTCTTTCTTGAGTTGTGGTAGAGCTGTTGTTATGTTCTGAACCTTTGGCAGACTAGTTTCACTTACGGGAACAGATACTTGGATTCCACCAATTACTTCATTTCCGATGCTATTTTTAACATAACTTTTCTGAAGTAACAACCGATTTTGCTCGAACATAGCTTTATTTTTGCTGTGCATTTCTCCCAAAGCAGACTGCAAAGTTTTCTGATTTTTCATTATAATTTCTTGACCTTTTTTCAAAGCTTTAAGGGAAGTAGTTAGAGCGCCAATTTCAGTTAGCAAGTTTGTGGTATCACTTTCAGCTTTCTTGTAATGCAAGCGAACATTCGAAATCCTGGCGCAAGCTCCATCTGGCTCAGTTTGTGAGCTTCTCCTGGAATTGTTATTTTCATTCTCAGCCGAATATGTACCTGCGCGCCTATGAAAACACGCCCTAGCATAGTGGCCTGGTTGCAAACAGTAATTACAGATAGGACGACCATCTGTTGTCCAACCTCCTCGATTTGCTTGCGGCTGATTATTTAGATACTGCGGCTGTGGCCCTCGGTCCACATTTCGAGAATTTAAATGCATATTTTGAGCCGGTATTGGGCTGTAATTTCTCGCACTAGAGAAGCTTTGCTCTAGCTTATTACGTAATTCTGATAAATTTTCATTAACATATTGTTGAAATTGCTCAAACTTTTTAGCCTGAGTAATTGCTTGCGAGTGCTGCAACTTCATTGCTTCCACCACTTTACCCATTTCTGTGAGTAAAGGTTCAACTTCGAAATTAGTTTGCTGCTTTTCTGTTTGCGGAAATGAGTACGCAGCAACTGGTTTGGATGCCGGCCTCGTTAAACCTTCTAGAGCTTCGATTTGACGAGCCTTTTTGATGGCATCCCGAAAATCGATAGGATTTTGCAAAATTAACTGAGTTTTATACATAGGATTTAACCCATTTATGAAACTGTTAAAAGATAAATTCATTGCCGCATCAGAATCCATTTCTGGATAAGCCTTTTGAACTAATCTTTGAATAGCATAGGCAAAGTCTTGAACGCTTTCTCGAGGTTTTTGAGTTAGGCTATGAAGCTGCATGCTCGCAAGTCTTTCATACTCGGCAGGTTTAAGTTGTTCTGTGAGAGCAGCTTCCAAATGCTCCACAGTATCTTTTTGAGACGGTTCTAAATTTCTGTAAACATCGAGCGCAAAATCTCTCAAATATGCAGGAAGTACCTGTAATTGCTTGGCATCGTCCCAATTCTGGGCGATAGCCACTAATTTGAAGACTACGAACCAGTCATCTATTGACTGTTCGTCAGATTTTCCAGAAAATGGTCTCAAAGTGTCTTTCGGTAGTGAAACAGTCTCTGTCGGACCCACCAAGACTGGTTTTTGACTTGGTATTGCCGCATTAAAAGTACTGAAAAAGCTTTGCTTAAAAGCCATAAAGTCATCTTTCAAATTTGAAAAATCTTGAAATTCAGTGACATCTGGCAATTCTGAAATTTTCTGAGTGCACGTGGCTAACTCATCTTTCATATCCTCAAGCATTTTTGCTTGTGTTTTTATCGCTTTCGAATGCCGCTCCAGGCGGTCGTAGTCTGGATTTTGCGGAAAAGATTGAGAGTTACTTGTATCGTCGAACCCACCCTTTCCGTCGGCCATACAGCGTAACGCACAACAAAATTTTACGATTTACAAACAGATATATAAACTCTCAAAATTTTTAGAAATTCCAAAAGTTTCACCCTTCTGGGACCAATAAAATTTTTCTTTTTCGATGTTTTTGTCACTTCTTCGATCGGGAGCGTTGGTCGGTGAACCACGTGTCCGTCTCGAAATTATATATACCCTCGTACGGTCTTGGAGATACCAGATTCGTACGTTATCAACCACGTTTTATCAGTTTCTACTCAAAATCACAACTATTTAAAACATAATTTCTGTACTCTTCAACTCTAGCCACACAGTAAACTACAAATTGCAATAAAATTAACTAAATTACTCAGATTCCCATAAAAGTTTATATCCAAACTGAATCTGGGTGGGTAGATCTGGATTTCCACGCATCACTGACTAGGACGTCCCAACACTGGTCTTCCGAGGGTGAGATCGGCTGGCTGAGTTCCTGGCGGGACCAAACTTCCGGAGGAACTTGCAAGACTGGGACCGTCAGTTACTGGCAGCTGAGCGGTCTGCAGTGGCTGAGTTGTTGAGGCTGATACTTCGGCAGGCGGGCACGTCTGCTGAAAGTTTGCGGCAGACTGCTGTGACCTCTGACTCTACACGGCTCACCCAACAAAAAGGGTGGCAGTGGCTTGGTGTGTTCGTTTAAGTTCGGCGGACTTCGCTAGACTTATCTCGGCAACCACGCTCTGCTACCAATTGTGGCAAGGCAGAACTGAGAGTGTGACAGGTAACTGGTAGCAGAGCGAGAGCCGGCGCAGTGGAATTTAACTTTAAACTCTAAACTGTCACGTGCTGGGATTGCACCCTCACACTGACTTTGAACCTCAGAAACTATGTCAAGTGCTGGGATTTCACCCTCACACTGACTTGCACACAAAACTACTAAATTTGGATTAATTTAATTAGGCTTAGGTGTGAACCCCCGGCCTCTAACTAGAATTAAATCTATCCTATAACTGTGGATCGTTGCCTAGTCTAGATCTAAGCGAAGTCTTCTAGAACAAGTCCAGTCGTTTCGTAAAATTCGTTTATTTTCTAACGACTTCACACCAAGCCACTGCAAGTCAGATACTGAGCACCAAACAAGGTTTGCAACAACTTTTATAACTAGCTAAACCCCGCCCTTTGCTTGCGTATTGTTTTCGAGGAAGCTACTTTTTGGCTCCTCTTTTTAGGCTCTTTTGCGTCTGTTGCTTTTCGAGTTGGGCTAGCTATTCTTCAAACTGCTTCGGCCCTTTTCATCTCCCCCTTTTGTTAATATTGTTTTGAATCTTTTTGGACTTTTAGCGGAAGTATAAAAACTGTAGAAATTCTCTAAAGTATTCGTCAAAATGTCACTTTCAAAACCATTCCCAGAATTGCCTGAAACCCTCCCCATAACCCAATTTTGCAGCCAATTGCTACATATCATGTGATTTCATCATTCTCCAATATATGACGCTAACATAGTCTTACGGTAGTCCCTCCGACTTCAGTATTGATAACAAGTTAGCTGCAGAACAGCAGCTTTCCCAAATGGAAACAACATAGCTTACGTATGCATGTCGTGTTACATAAGCAAGCTGCAATAGGCAGCAATGGATAGGAATTTGCTTTAATTTGGTTTGTTTTCTAATATTGTGAAAATCATGGGTAGATTGGATTTCTAGTAAATTCTTTTTAAATCCAGTTAATTTTTGATATAAATTGTTTAGCTAGCTTTTGATTTGTGACATCGTCCGTGCAAAGAAATTTCATTATACAAACTAGGTGTGCGCACAATTTTCACCGTTTTTGCAAATCGCATACTTTCTGGATCTGAACAAGATTCACCTCTTTCATTATACCAAAAATTTGGATACGCCAGTAATTTCATTTTCAAATCAAAAGAAGTTACACAACCGTTCGGCATGGAAAGGATCAGGGAAAGTCTTTTGAGCAGTGCCATGTAGTGGGCAACCATGGCTTCATTCGTTCTCAGAATTTCGAAGGGCCCTTGAAAAATCATGCCGTACTCCACTTCTGAGGTCGAGCCATGGTTTAATCCGATTAGCGGGGCCCTAAAATTGAAAGTGTATACAAGTAAACTGTGAAAAATGACTAAAAGATTAACAGCAAGAAATTACAAATTTAGTGAACTAAGGCTATTAGCCTTTCGAATCGGAGGCAAAAACCTAGGAACAAATGTTCTGTACTGCACTTGCGCAAAGAAATTAGGTAAAGACCACTGTGAGCAAGAATTTAGACGCACAATCCGAAAGTCAAAATCGACTCGTGAATCCAAACTGGATTCATCAGAACTAGAAGTCGTAATTAATGGTACAACATCAGGAGACCCTTCACTAAAGAAAAAATAAGGAGGCAGGCCGAGTTCAGTCACTAGTGCTTCATTTAATTCATGCATCTCATCCCATCCTATATGCCCATTTTGCAAATATTCCGGTACCGGTGGCAAGGATGGTAGTGAATCAAGACTTGAAAAAGTTGAGTAACTAGTGGCTGAGCTCGTACCGGCCTGGGATATAGGTTCGGTTTCAAAAATTATAGTAATAGTTCCAGCATAATCACTATGCAAATTAGAATTCAAGTTCGGGAGTGAAGAAAATTTTTGATATTTTATGCTGCTGGAGCTATTAACCAATGGCACTCTAAATATTTTATCACCAATACTCAAAGAACTGTAAAAGTCACAATACATGGGGGATTCAGAGACCCCTTCCGTTGGGATTGGGTCTTGGAGGTTTAGGAAACTACTACTGTTAGCTCTGCGACGCGGAGCTGGTATCGCAGGAAATTCATTTGGCAATCCTTGAGCTGATAGGCTCCGTTTTGGTCTTTGTAGCGGTTGCCAACGCCCATAAGGATTTATGTGGCGGTGGTGTTGCATTTCTGTAGAAAAGGACGGGGTAGACTGGGGACGAATCAACCACCTAAAAGAATTACACATTTTGTAATTAATTTTAATTATACTTTTCGTTTTTTTTAAGCCCTAAATTTAGTTCTTACTTTAGAATTCGCCTCGCAGATGCGAGCGGACAATGATGAGAAGTCGTCCCATCCAGTTATTTCCAGGTCCGAGCTCAGGAGAACCCATGGCAGATCCACTTCCCCAGAAGGAATGTTTCGGATTCGCCTCGACTATGTAGCTGTTGCCGGTATCGAGGAGATATCGTTGGAGATCCAGGTGCTGCAGAAATTTAGCAGCAAGTGCTACGTACATATAGTAGCAGGACACCTCTCTCCAAACAGCTTCGTCATAGTCACGGACGAGACGGCCCAAGGCTTTCTGTTCCGATGGCTGTGTGGCTTTTAGGATTCGTTCCGCCGTAATCTTATCGTCAAAGTAGATGGCCTTTGACCACTGGTAGAACTGCTCCACGCCGGTATAGATTTTGCCCCAAACAGAGATGCTCCTCGGGTAGAAATTACTGAGGGGGCTCCTTTGGCCGAAGTAGTCTACCCGGTTGAACACTCTTCTTTCGCAGGTATGAGCAGACGGGAAATAGGTTGGTACCACAGATTCGCACATCTGTCCGATTATCGGCGTATATCTCTGGCCGTTGTGTTGCCACACCTTTTTCCAGTCCTCTCTCCGGCTTCTTCCTCCTCGTTTGGATGGCAAGACCGGAATCAACGGACCAACAGTGGGCTCGATCAACCGCAACCAACGTCGGGCTACTGCTTCCATCGCCGGGCGAGATGAAGTACCTTCCGCCGTTGCCGACATAGGAATTCGCCCTAGACTAAGAGTAGCTTTCCATTGGGTAGGGCCTATTTGCTCGACGACCAGTTCCGCCACACCATTAGATCCATGCCTTCTAATGAAGCAGTCCACGGCTCTAAACAATGCGCAGGGATGGCTTCCCGATGCCTTAGGCCGCATATAGTCCACGTAGTCCTGGAATAGCCGCCGTGTTCCTATCGACGTAGCAGCATATCCGCGAATCGCGATTGGCAGCGCCTCGCTTCTTTTTAGAAAAGTCTTTGGCGCCGCGCATTTGTAGGCACGCTCTCTGAATAGCAATGGCTGCGCTATCACGGATCTACGCCTGGGCGTAATTACGGTTCGAACGACGTTCACCGTACTCTTAATCTGCGGGCGCGGTGTTGTGGTTGAGGTTCCAGGCTGGCTGGAAATAAATCTCTTCGACGGAATGAGTTCGCTTTGATCGTAATCGCGATCGTCCTCTTCACTGCTCTCCTGCTCTTTCCGCTTCCAGGTTCGCCGTCTCCGCTGCTTCCGAGCCTCCGTACCGATTTCCAATGTAGTTGGTCGTTTATTTTCGCGCAGCTCCTTAAGTACCGATACCCATTCTGATTCAGGTTTCCCTTGACACAGTTCTTGGAGGCAGGTTTCTGCCACCTGGTACTGGTACTTCACGTCACTAATCGCGTATTGGAGCTGTTTTTTGGTCGGAAGCAAGTCGGCTCCGCACTTCTGGATTTCCTCATCCTTAGCCTCTGTCTCACCGAATAGCAAAGAGTTCATGGTGACTAGCTTGATCCCTTGATCCCTGGTTCGTTGGAGATCAAACTTTCGGGCTAAGCCGGAACTCTTGAACAGAGTGGATAGGTCTACCCTGGAATTGAATGTGAATCCGAAAGTGTCCTGGAATCGTTGAGCATCACAGGGTGACCCGTTCGCCACAAAAGTGCACGGCGGAACCTGCAGAAACATCTTGAGATCTGCAGGAAATTGAGATTCGTTGAACGCTGTTAGATAACCTACGCAGTAGACATAAACGTCCTCATCCTTGGTGGAGAATGCCAACTGCAATAGGTTAAGGTGATTGGAACCGTGGCTGGTGTTATCGGCGTCGAGTCCCTCCGTATCGATGGAACACCAGACCTTATCTATTGCTTTCTGCAGAATCTCAGGGAAATACTTCTGATGTTGTGTTTGCGTCCAAATGATTACTGGATGCTTAGCTCCCAGTTTTGACAGTCTTAGGATAGCCTTACCCCAGGCTGGATGTCCAGGTGGCATGGGGATTTTGGCCTGATCTCTGATCCTATGTTTGAAGCCCAAAACTGGTCCCTTCGCATCCTTAGAACTTTGGCTGGTCGATAAATGAATCATTTGGCAAAATTTAAAAATACTTTCGATAATAAAATACAAATTCGCTGAAACAGAAAGAAAAACTTTGTAAATATTTGCCTATTATTTTGATACATCTAGTCGTATCAAAATTATTATAGAAGACTTGCAAAAAAAATACTAAGTTACCACAATGACTACAGAATAAAAACAGGTAAAACTGGCTAGCTAAAAGAAAGTTTATTCAAATTTTCGTGACCGCCAAGACCAGACACGACACGTTTTGCGGTTGGCACGAATTTGACGTTTGCCCTGTGCACGGATTCGAATGCCGCGCCTAGGAGGAGCAGGCGAACCAAATTCCGAGCCTTCTGTTCCGCGGCCGCGGTGCTGCGAGTTCGGCTGATTCCTACACCACGGATGAAAAACTATTTCCAGGGCAGTGAGGCGCCGCTGCGGATTTCGAACCAAGATTGAACGAACTAACGAGCTTAGGTCCGGCGGCACGGGTCCTAGACGTCTCGAATAAATGCCGTGCACGATCCGGCTGAAGAGATGACGTGGCAAGGGATGATGGAAAGGGTAGTACCCGGTGATCATCCCAAACAACATGATACCGAGGCTCCACACATCCGCCGGTTTACCACGGAATCCCTGGGGATGCAAAATCATTTCCGGGGCTACATAAGCCGGACACATTTTGTAGGCCCAGCAGAAATCATCTTCCCCGGCGATAAGACGAAGATGTTGCAAATTCCCTAACTGGATCCGTGTTCTCTCCGGGTCGACGAAGAACCAGTACGACGAACGCAGATCTCCTATATGAAGATTAGCTTCGTGGAGATAGGCTACAACGCTTGCCATCTGCCTAATGAGTGGTCGAATCCTTTCCTCACGCATCCTTCTTCGGCTGAAAATGACCTCGCACATAGTGCCGTAACTCGGTGGATAAATCAAGACGGGAATTGCTGAAATTGTAGACGTTCGTGTTTCCAGAATTCTTATTCCTTCCGCATAGCAATTGTCGCAGCCCTCTCGAATCATCCGAACTTGAAAGGATTCTGGTACTCTTAGGAGACGCTCGGCTACAAGGCTTATCAACCTGGTCAGCTTCTGGGAACAATAGCAACCTAGGCTCGCTGGTTTACCGGGAAAACCAAAATGACCGGTTTTTATGTCGTTTAATGACCGAATTACAAATTCTGTAGAAGTAGGGGGTTCTAGATCTGTCCACAACGTTCCCTCATCGGTTTCTAGTCGATGTGCATCCACGCGTAGGTGCAGGTTCCAAACTCCATGTCCTGGGCGAACGTAACGAATTTTCTTAACACGAAGCATTTTGGAACTGAGGAATTAGGTTACTATTCTTGTTGAGCTAATGCTGAGACTTCAATGATGAGGCCCAAAACTAATGTTTTTCCAACCGTGGCCTTGGAGATACCAGGAATACGGTGGCTCTTAACAACTTGGATTCGGCCTAAACAAAAGAAACTACTTTTAGGGAAAAAAACTACCTACGCCTCAATCTATGCTGCTACAAACGTTTTGAATTGCGACACAAAATCCTAGCTTAGTCTAACTGGTCTTCATATATTTTCCAGAAACGACACGGATCTAAACGGGACCGTAAGGGATACGGCCTTTCCCTTTCGGGTGGGTGGGATTCTGTTGCGTCTCTTTCCTCTCCAACTGGAGTAGGTGTGTGTGGTAGAGCTTCTGGCTCCATTGGTTCGGTATTGTTAGCTATATCGGTAGGTTCTAGGGTAATATTAGGTTCTAGGTTATCTTGACTTTCAATTATTGTATCTGTATCTTCTTGTATTTGGTTTACCTCGTTATCACCGGCTTGGCCTTCTGAGGGCAACTCGTCCTCAAACTCTTCCACTATTTCTAAATCCCGCGGGTTTTCAACTAGACGGGGAACCGCCATCCCCCTATACTTCTTTAAGCGATTTATGTGTACAGTTTGTTGTTTACGATTCCTTCCCCGGCTTGGCTCAACTGTAGCCGTTGGATACCGAATTTTAATAATTGTAAACGGCCCATGCCATAAATGTGCTAGTTTTGTAGTTTTACCTTTACCCACAGCGGGATTGTGCACCCAAACTTGTTCCCCAACTGCAAATTCAGGGTCAAACCGTTTCCGATCATAAAGTCGGCTCTGTCTTCCCTGAGCCTCCTCTAAATGTTCTTTTGCAAATTCCCAAGCCTCACGAATACGTGTTAATAAATAAATTTTAAAAGTTTCCAAGTCAAAGTGATAACGTGGTAAATTTAGTGTCACATCAATGGGTAAATTAGGTTCTCTACCATGCATGAGCAGACATGGTGACAATTGTGTTGACTCCTGTTTACTAGCTCTATACGCAAATAATACGTAGGGTATATAAGTATCCCAATCTCCCTGACGAGTATTTACGTACATACTTAGCATTTTTAAGATGGTACTGTTAAATCTTTCGACCAAACCATCAGTTTGAGGATGGTATGGAGTTGTGAACGTGCGATCAATGCTAAGAATCTGGCAAACTTCTTCCAGCAATTTTGAAGTAAATTGAGTACCCTGATCTGATAAAAGTACAGACGGGGCACCAAATCGACAAACAATTTGTTCTACAAAAAGTTTAGCAATCGTTTCTGCTTTTGAGTCCGACATAGCAAAAGCTTCTGGCCATTTTGTCAAGTAATCCATAAAAACCACTATATATTTGTTTCCAGAAGGTGTTATAGGGAGTGGACCCAAAATATCAACAGCCATTCTGTCCATGGCTCCTTCTACCGGAATCGGAACCATGGGCGCACGAACAAGTTTGCCAGATTTTCTTCCTGCACACGATTCACACTCGTCACACCATTTCTTAATATCTCCATACATACCATCCCAATAATATTTTGGTAAAATTTTTATATAGGTTCTTTCAAAATTCTGGTGAGCCCCTAAAGGACTATCATGATATTCTCGTAAAATAAATTCTCTCAAAGTAATCGGTACCACTACCTGCTGAAAAAGTGTCTGTTCCCGCTTTCCTTGCCTGGGATACAGATGATACAAGAGTGTTCCGTTCCACAAATATCGTGGAGATTGTCTAATAATTTTTCGTGCACGTTCAAAATCATCAGGTAAAGAACCATCTCGAAAATAACCAATCATAGGCCCAATTTCAGGGTCGGCAGCCTGTTCAGTTGCAAATTGTAAATTTACTGCCTGCAAATTAGCTACTACAAACCCTGGTAATCGAGATAAAAAATCTGCAGCTGCATTAGTACGTCCGGGCTTATACTGAATATCAAAATCATAACTTTGTAGAGTTAGAGCCCATCTAGCCAATCGACCTTCTTGATGTTTTCCATACTTTATTAACCATCTTAAAGGCGCATGGTCAGTGATTACGGTAAAATGTCGTCCGGCTAGATAAGTTCGAAAATATTTAATAGCCCAAACAACAGCTAAACTTTCAAGTTCAACAATACTATAATTTTTCTCACTACTTTTTAAATTTCGACTAGCAAAAGCAACGACTCTTTCTCCGTCCGTTAATTCTTGCGCCAACACGGCTCCTAACCCCTGTAAAGAAGCATCTGTTTTTAATATGAATGGACGAGTAAAATCCGGGTAGCACAAAATAGGTGGTGAGACAAGTCTCTTTTTCAACTCTTGAAATGCTTTTTCACAGTCTTCAGTCCATTCATATTTTTCTGACTTCTTTAGTAAGCGGTGGAGAGGGCTGGCAATTTCCGCGAATTTTTGCACAAAACGGCGATAGTAAGATGCCAAGCCTAGAAAACAGCGCAGTTCATCGACGTTTTTAGGAGGTGCTAGCGCTACCAATTTTTCTATTTTTGCTGGATCAGGTGAAACACCATGTTTTGACACAATATGTCCCAAAAAGACGATTTCGGCGCGCAAAAATTGGCACTTTTTAGTTTTAATTTTTAAACCAGCGGCACGAAGCCTATCAAAAACTTGACTAAGATAATGCAAATGTTCATCAAAACTTGCTGAAAAAATTATCAAATCATCAATGTAAACCAGACAAATAGACCAGTTTAGTCCTGCCAAAGTTACTTCCATTAATCGTTGAAAAGTTGCCGGAGCATTACAGAGTCCGAAAGGCATGACATTAAATTCAAAGAGTCCTCCATGGGTTATGAAAGCAGTTTTTTCACGATCTTCCTTTCTAATTGGAATCTGCCAATAACCTTGTGCTAAATCTAGCGACGAAAAATATTGAGAATTGGACATAGAGTCTAAAATTTCAGTAATGTTTGGTAGCGGAAATACATCTTTCTTTGTGATAGCGTTTAATTTCCTAAAGTCAACACAAAATCGCCAGGTGCCGTCCTTTTTCTTAACTAACACTACTGGCGAGGACCAAGGACTCTTTGAAAATCTAATTATACCCTGCTCCATCATGCCCTGTATTTGCTCCTCAACTACACCTCTCTGAGCTACCGGTATTCGGTAGGGTAATTGTTTAATAGGTGGTGCGTCACCGGTTAAAATTCTGTGATCAAAATCTTTCGCATAGCCGGTTACGCCACCACTTTCAACAAAAATGTCGGCGTAACTAGTTAACAATGCAAGTAACTTTGCAGTCTGTTCCTGTGTCAAATCATTTTCATCTAATTTTAATTCTTCGAGCGACTTTGGGAGTTTACACGCAGCCAAATTCGACTTCGCATCTACCGAAAATATTTTCAAAGTTTCATTTCCAGAGTTTATTGCTGCAAGCGGCGCTTCAATTATTTCGGCTGGCGAGTCTAAAGTACCAAGTTTTGTATTTTTATATAAAGTAACAGGCATGAAATTTACGTTCATTATGCGTATTGGCACGGTGGGCTCTTGTATCTGACAATTCACCAATGCCCGAGCTGCACAAAGCCCATATTTTGACATTAAATTTGGATTTGGCTCGAACATTGCTGTATTTAATCCCTGTCCCTCTCCCACTAATATTACTTCACTACGGGGAGGGATTTTCATTGTTTCCCCAACCCTTACCACCGTAGGACTCTTGCTAAGTGTAGCTAAAATTGGAGTATCCATAGGCCGAAACAACACCTTTTCTGGTCCTAGCTGTAAGAGTTCCTTGTCGAAGTCAAACCCAACAACCCCAAACCTTCGAAGAAAATCTATTCCCAAGATACATTGGTAACTAAAATCGTCCACCACATAGACTGGGTGTGTAATTGTTGTAGATTGAATTGTAACTGGCATTTGAACCTTACCAATGACTCGCAGGGCATGTCCCGTAACTGAGGTTGCTAGAATATCCGACGGCTCTAATCGGACCCCGGTTTGTTCAGCTACTTGTTCGAAAATATCACAATCAATTAGAGTAGCATGAGCTCCGGTATCTGCAAGAGCCGCCACTGATATCCCACCAATTTCAATTACGATTTTAACCGTTCCAGCCCCATTTGTTAAATTAATAACACTGGTCGACCTAGGTAATGCTGGCAGAGCTAATGCTTGCCGAGGTAGGTATTCTGCCAGATCTAACTCAGGAGGGACGGGTGGGGGTAGTCGGAGAAAAGTTGCGCTGGATACGTAGCTATTAGCCTCGTTTGTGTGTGCTGTTCTAGGTAACAAGTATTGGTTTTCATAAGCTTGACTTAACCTAGGGTACAGTCTAGGTGAATCGGCAGTAACTATTATTGTAGGTGGCCTAGGCATAGTTGGAGTAGGTACACTTCTTGCCGGGGGTGTCAAATCTAATGCTTCAAAAATTGGGTTAGCCTCACTTTCTGTAGACTTTTTCGATTTACCCCGAATCCACGTCCACAACCGTGGCAATAGCTCAGGCAAGTTAAACGAGGCCATAGGGCTAGTAGGTAATGGGCAACAGTGAATTATGAGAAAACAAGAGGTTACGTATAAACAAACTAGAAAGACCCAAATTTGAAAAGGACTTATACCATATCCCGTCAAAAATCCGAAAAATCCTTTGTTCATAATGGAAGAAACCATACCTTTAGCCGCATCCTTAGGATTACTAGCTATTTGACCTATTACTCCTAATTCAGCCAAAATTTGCTGTTGAAATTGAACCCCTCCTAACAAGTCATTAAGAGAAACTGAAGTTTCTAGATCGCTGAAATTATACATAACTATCTCATGAAAAATAGTAGCTTCAAAATTCCAAGGAGACGATAAGTTCCAATCAAAAGCTTTTAAATCCGGGATACCGTTTATGGGTAAGACTGAACCATCAAAGGCATGGTACAGATAAGTTTGATTACTTAGTTTCAGTGGAACTTGATTAGCAAATTCACATTCAATTGGACGCCCTGAATGATGTAGTATGTTTGTGACTGGGTCAAGATATGCCATGTGCGAACGATTAAGAACAGTAAATTCTACTGGAATTTCACGTGTGCAGGTTGAATCATTCATAGGTAAAAATTTATACGTACTGTCTACTTCTTGGCAAGGCCATACTTCGATTACTGGCCCGCCAGCTCTGGCAAAAATTTCAGCTCTCTGTAGTAAGGCTCTCATAGCTAGAGTAGGATTAGCTAGTATGTCTGCTTTTAAAAAAATTTCGATTACATTTTGCATGG
>JASAND010029357.1:0-16307 GCA_030248195.1 Trissonchulus latispiculum | reverse complement strand
GTCTGACTGCTGCACAAGCTTAGCCAGTAACTGTTTCTTCTTCGCAATAGCACCGACATTCCACTGAAGGATACGAAGGGCTTTCCGAGGTTTAGAGACCAGAGGGCATTGGTAGGAGCTGGGAGAGGGGGGAGGACTAGACCTGGGGGCTGGGTGGGTAGGAGGGGAACCAGGCTGGGAGTGATGGGTAGTCTGCGCTGGGCACGCAGGGCAGTGGAATTGGTTGAGGGCCTCCGCTGACATGCGGTTGAGGGATTGGACAGAGAGTCTGCAGCACGTTCGGGCATGTGCCCATAGACCGCAGACAGTACATTTGATGGAATAGTCATTGTAGCCCACTGCTTTGCCGCACACGGAGCACGGCCATCGGGGCGGAGGGACGGGCCCCGGGTTGGGCTCGATGTCGCCGGCTCTGAGGAGGAGGAGAGCCAAGTACGCCGGACTACCCGGCTCTCCTAGCAAAAACCCGGCTGGAATAACCGGGAACAGGTGGGTTTGGTTTCGGGTTCTTCGCTTCCACTGAGAGTGGCAACCACAAATGCAGATCCCATTTTGTTGACCAGAGGCAGGAATGATGTTCCATCCATTCCAAACATCGGGTGCAAGCCGCCCCACTGCGACAAAGCGGAGATCCATGGAGCAGAATCGCCCCTTTGTCCCTACTATGGTCGGTGGTTCGATCCCCGGAAGCCACAAAGCTTTCTCGACTCTAGCCAACCCAGCTATCCATCCCTAACTGGTCGGTAAATGGGTACCACTACGGTGGGAAGGTAACAGGAGTCTGTGTAGAAGGGCCGGCCCCCCATCCATGGATGCAGTCATCAGTTGAGGTGACACTCCTGGCTCTACGGCTGAGAATCCGGGGATGAGCACCGGCACCCCATGTCCTGTGGCAGGACGGAGATATCTCTTGGGGTAAACCTTTACCTTTTTACGTTTACCTACTACGCACAGCTGGTTTTTTCCTAGGCTTTCGGATTTCTGGGGGGGGAGAAAATTTTTTCGAAAGATGCTTAAAAATAGCGATGTTTCTTGCTGAACTAAATTTTTAAATTATATTTAAGCTTAAAATAGCTAAAAATGCTAAAAAAGGCATACAAATCCCGAAAATTTTCCCTCAAAACCATGTTTTTCTGTTGACTTCATCTGAAGTCTGGGGGGCCGGCAGGCCCTAATCCTGGAGGGGGAGACCCAATTCTGGGGGGGGGGCAACCCCCGCCATCCCCCCTGTAGGAAAAAGCCAGCACAGTGATGGAATGCAATTATCCAGAGAACACAGCGTCAACAACGTTACAATAGGAACATTAAAAGATCTCGTAGACTAAATTCAAGCTGCTCATTTGCCCCTCGAAAAGGGGATAGTCTAAAGAAATTCATTCGGATTTCTTTGCATAATATCCGATAGAGTGATTTTATAAGTGAAATTACCTCACAGCATTTTGTCCTCTAGCAAAATAAGTGGGGGATAAAATGCCCCCTGAATTAAATACGGTAAAATAGCTAGTTTCTTACTTCAACCCCCGCTTTGGTTCAGCACTTTGTCTGTTTTGAAGGCCCTTTTTTGGGTCCTTTACGTAAGTGTCCTTGGTCTTCTAATTAAGCTTAGTTATACGTAATGATCAGACATTGCTCTTTTTGCGTTTAGTCTTACTTTGCTAACAATGGCCGCGTTTGCAATCACGTGAGCACGGACTGGTATCTGGTTAGCACAAATCAATATCTCTACAAAATCTGTTCTCCCTTTGGACATATGCCCTATCCTGGACCTGCTTTAAAGTTTATTCAGGACGAAACTTCTGCCTTTGAAGACTACTCCTATAGCAATGCAGAACTGCAGTATGTCTTTGTTGTTGTTTAAGTGACCCTGTAATTAAATATAATTCAGCTGACTATATATGACTTCAATTCCAGGTTGGTCATACGAATAGGTTCTCTCTCAGTATCCTACTTGTAGAGATGCGCGACTTCTGTTCCGGTAGAAAGATCAAAGCCTTAGATTTGACTTTGCAGCAGTTACAGTAATGAGAAAACTGTTGTTTCTGCTTGGGGGTAAAGTTTTTGAAATTTTCAAATTTTGCCGTAATAGGAGTTATATAGCAGAGAAGGCCGTGAGTAGTAGCAAGAGAAGAATATGCCTTAAATTTTTTGGAATATTGTGATGGAAATTATCCTCAAGTTTTGTCATGATGTTGGCGGATTTTCAGCGCATCTATAGCCGTACAATTATCTATTTGGGACAGAAAATGTTTTGTTTGTAGCACAGCTACTCACTAACGGAGGCAAAACTTCTTTATCACTTAAAACAGTCAAATCTTTTGTCTCCAGTTTGACACAAAAATTTATTTTTTGTTAACTATCCTGCCATAAAGAAGACGCAGTTTAAATCATTTTGGTGTTCCCCAACGGTTTTTTGGCTAAGCTGTGATTTTGTTTCTTCAATTTTAGCTGTAACACAATTGGATTCATTTTTTTAAGATTGGTTTACAGCGGAAAAATGCAAGAAACTAGTAACAAAAATGCCCTAACGGTCATTGCTAAAGGGGAGAATAGGGAAATGCTGCTAAAGAGGAAAAATGCCAATAGTTTCGTGCAGATTAATGTCTAGTCAGCGCCTAAAATGATTGAAACCAGCTTTCGAGTGCAGAATAGGGAATCTAGCCAGCGCCTAAAATGATTGAAACCAGCTTTCGAGTGCAGAATAGGAAAACTAGTCAGCGCCTAAAATGATTGAAACCAGCTTTTTGGTGCAGAATGGGAAACTAGTCAGCGCCTAAAATTATTGAAACCAGCTTTTTGGCGCAGAATAGGGAATCTAGCCAGCGCCTAAAATTATTGAAACCAGCTTTTTGGCGCAGAATAGGGAATCTAGCCAGCGCCTAAAATGATTGAAACCAGCTTTCGAGTGCAGAATAGGGAATATAGCCAGCGCCTAAAATGATTGAAACCAGCTCTTTGGTGCAGAATAGGGAATCTAGTCAGCGCCTAAAATGATTGAAACCAGCGTCTGGGGTAGAATAGGCGCCTCTCGCCATCCACCCTATTCGCGTGAACTCGAAGACTTCTCGTAGAATGAACTGAGCAAATAAGCACTTGACATTTGCGTGGATACCTGCGTCACATAGGCTGTGTGTACGTGTGCGTGTAACTGCATCAGCAGTTCCTCGTGAAGTTCGAAAAAACCAGTTCACTTTAGGTAGGGGGATGATGCGTACTCACAAATAATGCCAGGTGTCGTACAATTATTTGTGTACAGCTGAATGTATGAACTCATGCATTATGCTAACCTTGGTTTGCACATGTTGCTCAGGAGGTTGAACAAAATTTATCATATTAAATATATATACTTACACGTTTATGTATTGTATGTGCTTGCTATACACGCTATCGTGGTGGAGAGTTTGAGTGGACTTGACGAAGCCAAATGCGTTTATGTACATTACAGTACGTAGTACAGTTTATCTTAGGGGCGCGGTAACTAATTTTTTTCATAGCGACTGTTTCATATTCATTTCATTCAGTCACAGCGGAGGCCACGTTACATAAAACCATCACAGTGTTCAGTCCAGCACACAGCTCCTCTCCTTGTGCGGAATTACTTTATCATTTCGACTCACAAGTTATCTCATAAGCCTTCTCAAACCAATGTATTATACTCACGCCATTGTGATTGAGTACGTATCTGAGCACTTCACGCGAATAGGGTGGATGGCGAGAGGCGCCTATTCTACCCCAGACGCTGGTTTCAATCATTTTAGGCGCTGACTAGATTCCCTATTCTGCACCAAAGAGCTGGTTTCAATCATTTTAGGCGCTGGCTAGATTCCCTATTCTGCACTCGAAAGCTGGTTTCAATCATTTTAGGCGCTGGCTAGATTCCCTATTCTGCGCCAAAAAGCTGGTTTCAATAATTTTAGGCGCTGGCTAGATTCCCTATTCTGCGCCAAAAAGCTGGTTTCAATAATTTTAGGCGCTGACTAGTTTCCCTATTCTGCACCAAAAAGCTGGTTTCAATCATTTTAGGCGCTGGCTAGTTTTCCTATTCTGCACCAAAAAGCTGGTTTCAATCATTTTAGGCGCTGACTAGTTTTCCTATTCTGCACTCGAAAGCTGGTTTCAATCATTTTAGGCGCTGGCTAGATTCCCTATTCTGCACTCGAAAGCTGGTTTCAATCATTTTAGGCGCTGACTAGACATTAATCTGCACGAAACTATTGGCATTTTTCCGCTTTAGCAGCATTTCCCTATTCTCCCCTTTAGCAATGACCGTTAGGGCATTTTTGTTACTAGTCTAGATTTCGTAATCTGAAACCTAATCTGTTCTTGGCGATTATGACAATACTTAATTTTAAGCGTCTCGTATTTAGTTTGACGTTGCAACTGAGAATCCTAAAATATTGTATGAGTAATGAGCATTTCAAGTTTAGTCTTCTAAAACGGTGGTATTGCTTGATGTCTATGCAGTTTATGTTTTGATGATTGTTGTATTGTAGATTTATGTATTGCGTATCTGGCTTATTTTTAGGCCAAAATTTATGGGGGGGGGCTCAAAGTTGCCCCCCCATGGATGGGGGGGGGGGCATATTTTTGGAAAAAAATTTTGCAAATTTTTACGTTTTTTGTGTAAAAATTGCAAAAAATCGCTAAAAAATGACTAATTTTAGGTGTTTTTTATGCTAAAATAGCGGAAATTTCGTTAAAATTCCGGTGAAGCCGGAAAAATTTTTGAAAATTTAGGGTAAAAAATTTATGGGGGGGGAACCTCGAATGGGGGGCAGGTTGCCGAGTGGGGGGACCCCCCACCCCCCCCAGTAAAAATAAGCCAGCGTATTATTGTAGATATCTTCGCGATCATATTGGATACTTTCCAACTCTGATGACAATTGTATTTGGAAATTCAGCTTGGAATGCTTATCATACATTCTTTCTTCCAAATAATCTTGCCTTTGGCAAAGTGCCTAGTCGTAATGATATTTCTCGCGAGGTGAATCTATCTTTAAGATTAGTAGCATAATTTGTACTTACTGATCTCCCCAGAAGAAACTTGGATTTTTGCGTTTTGCTCGGGCGTTGTTATACTTACCTGTCTGCTAAAGGGGGGGGGGGATTGGATGTCTTGAAAGCTAACAGTTCTCTTGTGTGAATTTGAGTCGCGAATTTTTACTGCTCTGTTTAAGGGTTTTTATGAGTGAACACTTGTTGTTGTTTGTTTGACGTTTGTTTCAGGTGTTTCAGTTTGTTTCAGGTGCTATTGGCTCACGTGACCATGCCAGGCGTTGTTTTATTTACGGAGTCGTGGTTGTACGATTATGGAGTTCATTGGTACTCAACGCTTAGATTGGATTCGCAGGCTGTCTTGGAAAACTACAAGCTGAAAGTTAGCATCAGAAATGTCACAGACAGAGAGACTGGTCGCTGGGCATGTAAGTGTGCTAATGTTAGATGGAAACTTTGTGAATAGTTGACTAGTGTTAGTAGTATTATGAGGTGTTGTGGGATGAAATTTTAACGAAAATTGTTAATATGGGCGTATTCAGGAGTACTTTCAGGGAGGTCCGGACTTCCCATTTTGGGTGCAAAAAAATTTTAACTGATTCAAATGCAAATTTGGCCATTTGCAAAATTTCGTTTCGTACCCTGCCCCTGTTAAGAATTGACATTTCTTTTCGGAGTATATACTGGATGTAGTGGATACTCCATGTAGTTGTTTAGTGTACTCTCTCTCTAGTTGCAGGCTCATCGCATGGCATATGAATCAGGACCACCGGCTAGGCCAGAAGTCCCGCCACCTCCAAAAACCCAGCCACTTGGCGGGGTTCCCTGACCAGGATATCCAGGGAGGGGGCCGTTCCCAGGGTTTGCAGTCTGTAGGTAGCAAGGGCCGGGCACCTGATGATTAAGTGGTGAAGGTCTTCGTCCTCTTCACCACATCTTGGGCAAAGTGGGGAGTCCTCCTTCCCAATCCGGAATCGGTAGGCTGCAAGTAAACTACAGTGCCCACCTGATCTGAGTTGGGAGAGGATATGTTTCTGCTTTTTTGTGAGGCCACTTTCCCTCTCTTCACTGACGGGCTGGAGGGTAGGGTTGATTTCCTTGATGAGTGCATGCTCGATGCCGGTTCTCCAGCCTTCATTGGTCCTGCGGTTCACATAGGTCCGTAGAGTGGCCACATCCACAGGGGCAGCTTGTTGGTCCATGGTTGCCGCTTCTTTGGCGGCAAGATCGGCTAGTTCATTTCCCTCGATTCCGCTGTGACCAGGGACCCACTGGAATGAAACTTTTCCATCTAGTTGGGACAAAAGTTCCCAGACATTGGATTCCAGTTCACCAGTTGATCTCCCAGGGCCGCCCTGGAGCTTCTGTAGGGCAGACTTTGAGTCAGTTAGGATGGTTAGTGGTGGAGCCATTGTATCTTCCAGTGATCTTTCATGGTACCAGTCCAGTACCATAGCTATCGCTTTCATTTCTGCCCGATAGCTCGAGCATAGCTGTCCAGCTGGTTTCTTCAGCCGCACATGCGACCCATCGGTCAGTACTATGTGGGCACCGGATCCTCCGTTTTTGACCCCTCCGTGTGCAGATCCATCGGAGTACGCCAAAATATTTCCCTGCGAGGGTTCCCAGCCACTGTCCCAGCTGAGGCTAATGCTGACATTCACTCCGGGCTCCCACGGTGGCTTGGGAGGCAGAGTAGGGACCGGTTCCTTGGGAACGGCGGCAATTTCCTGGATATAGGCATGTTCCTTTGCAAATTCACGCCAGGATTTTACCGATTTCAAACGTTGCCTTTGTGTAGTCGTAGCCGCCGCCTTCCTTGGATTGGAGTCTTGTAGTGTTGCTGACGTCAGATAGGAGCAGAGTGATTTTCTTTCCATGACAATCTTCATTGGTTGCAGGCTGGACTCCAGCAGTGCCCCGTCAGTCGGGGCAGTGGCGGTACAACCAGAGATCAGCCGAGCTGCTCTACTGTTGACCACCTCTAATTGTTGAAAGTTCGTTTTAGCCACCGAAGGTCCCCATGCCGCTATTCCATATTCAGCCACAGAGCGAACATAGGCCAGGTAGACCGTACGCAGACTTGGTTTTGCCATACCCCATGACCTTCCGGACATGCAGCTGAGGATTTTGAGTCGGGATTTCATTTTTTTCCACCAGGCTTGCAATATGTTGACGGAAGGTTAGTCGTCTGTCGAACACGATGCCAAGGAATCGTGGCGATGGATTGAAATTGATTGGTTCTGGTCCGTACATCGTGTGGAGCGTGGACTTTGCCTGGTGTGGATCTGTTGTGAAGAGGGTTGTTTCGCACTTGCTAACATTTACCGTCATCTTCCATTTTTCCGCCCAGAGTCTGATAGCATCGATTGCCTGTTGTAGGGATCGTTCCGCTGTTTCAATCTTCTGATGACTAACCCAGACGGCCAGATCATCGGCGAAGAGGCTGACGCCCGTTCCATCCGGCAGCGCGGCGGTAAGATCATTGATGAAAATTAGGAACAGTAGGGGGGATAGGACTCCCCCCTGTGGCACCCCTGCCATCAGACGTCGATACCTGCTGTGGTCAGCATTCACCCGGACTCTTGCTCGCCGGTCGGCCAGGTACTGTTTGATCCATCGGATGTATTTCGGTGGCACATTGCTCTCCAGCAGTTTTTCCAGTATTCCAGGCCGCCAGACTGTGTCAAAAGCTCTGGCAAAGTCGACAAGGGCCATAGCAGTGCGTTTAGGAGGTCGTGAGTGAAATCCGTCGGCAACATCCTGAGTGATCCGGAGAATTTGGTCTTCCGTTGAGCGGGACTGCCTGAAACCGGCCTGAGCTTCGGAGAAAAAGTTGATACTGTCCAGAAAGTATTCCAGTCTGGTTTTGATTAGCTTCTCCATTACTTTGCAGACATAGCTAGTAAGACTGATCGGTCTATAGCTAGCTGCTTGGTCCAACGGTTTTCCTTTCTTCGGTATCGGGATAATGGTTGCCTTTTTCCACGATTCAGGAATCTCTCCTGTATTCCAGGAGAGGTTATAGACATGGAGTAGGGCTTCCATACCCGAGGTGGGCAGGTGTTGCAGCATTTCGGGGGTAATCTCGTCGGCTCCTGGAGACTTTCCTTTGGACAGGCCGTTTAGGGCAGATTTCAGCTCGTCTATGGAGAAGGGTCGTTGGGCTGGGTCTTCCTGTACATCCTGTTCCTTTCTGCGCAATCTGGCTTTGATAATCCGCTTTCGTTTCCGTTCTGGCTTTCTTTCTTTTATCCAGCTTGCTCTTGCATATTCCTTACTGAATATTTCTGCCCGGTCCTTATCCCGGGCATAGATCTTTCCGTTTGCTGCCAGTGCTGTGGAGTTGTTCTTCCAGTTTCTTCCATCCATTGACCGGATAGCTGACCATACTCGGTTTGGATCACTGCGAGCAGAAAGTTTGGATGCCATTTGGTGCCACCAATCAGTTTTCTTCTTAGTGATTAGGTTGGCAGTATCATTGTTGATTTTGATCCAGGCTTCTCTGTTCGCCTCACTTCGATTGGCCAGGGCTCTGGCTTCCCTTCTTCGTTTGATTGCTTCTTCTACCTCACCATCCCACCAGGGCTTGGCCTGTTTTCGCCTGCCACGTGGGATGGAGTGCTGTGCTGCAGTCAGGACGGCGGAGGACAGGAGTCGGTTGGCTTCGTGCACGTTCGTTGACTGGTGAATTCGGCATTTTCCAAGTTCATCGTCCAGCATCCTACCAAATTTTTCCCAGTCTGCCTTTTCATGGGCCCACTTAGGTGGCAGCTTGGGCGGTGGGCAGAAAGGTTGATGCAAGTTTATTTCCATTAGAATGGGCAGATGATCAGATCCCATATCATTGAGAACAGTCCACCTGATTCTTCCGTCAAGGCTGGCGTGGTAGATGGATAGGTCCGGGGCGCCGTCGCTACCAGTTCTATAGTCTTTCCTGGTAGGTTGCCCATCGTTTGCCAGCATCATTTCTGATCCAGCAATCCAATCTTCTATTTGGTTTCCTCTTCTGTTTGCGGCTACTCTGCTGTCCCATGACATCGCATGGGCATTGAAGTCGCCAACAATACAGGAAGTTGGCGTTTGCGGGAGGGCTTCAGGATCAAAGTTGTCTACCCTGTTGTCGTCAACAGCCTGACGGATTGGGGGGCAGTAAACGTTGGTGAGCTGGATTTCGGTGGATTTTCGGCCGTTTGGTACAAATATAGTGGTAGTCAGCGCTTCAGTGATTTGGTCGTTTGGGGCCAGGGCATTTGTTGGCGAGATTCTATAGGCAATGCCGTTCCTGACGGCAGTGAGGAGTCCTCCTCCAGGGGCTGCGACATTCCGGTCCTGCCGGAAGCGTTGCCGGTCTTTGGTTTCGACTGAGTACCCTGATAGGTTAGGTTGTTTGCCATAGAGCCTCGTTTCCTGGAGGGCTATCACGTGGATTGGAGTTCCTGCCTTATCCTGGTCACTGAGGAACTTTTCTAGCTCCAGTTTTCTTCTGCTGAAGCTACTGACATTCCACTGAAGTATTCGTACTGTGGACCGGTTAGGTGGTCGGTTGGCAGGCTGGGCTGTGGGAATCACAGGGGGCGCCGTTTTCACCAGTCTGGGAGGATGACTTGGGGGGGCTGTTGCGGTCGTGGTACTGGGAGAAGTTGATGGGCACTGTGGGCAGGTCCACTGCCCCGGGGAAAGACATTTGATTTCGTCCAGGCTCAGATTAGCACATATACGGTGGAACCACATGCTGCACGTTTTGCACTGAACGCTCCAGACAGAGCGCGGCACATTGCGGTGGCACCGTCCACATGGCCACTGTGCCACCGCATCGGTCAGTGTTGTCCTTGGGCCCGGGTTAGGGTGTATGTCTCCGGCAATGAGAAGCAGCAACAGGATTACTAACAAGTTCGCTGCTTTGGGGATCCAGCTAGCCGGACAGCTAGACCCCCTGTACAAAAACCCTGCTGTACAGACTGCAAATATTGGGGGTTCCTCCGTGGTATGGGGGCCAAGGGCTTTTCCCACCAGCTTGAAGCTGGACCGGAGGGCCTGTAAGGGGATACCAATTGGGACCAACCGGGGACCTGAATTGGGTTCCAGGGCACCCGGGGATCCTCTCCACCACAGAAAGGCAGCATCCATTGGAGAGGTGTTTTTTTTCTTATTTTTTTATTAAAAAAAAAAAAATTCTATAAAAATAAAAAATAACCACACAAATATTTTCCATTTTGTATATTTTTTCTCCACCCACAAAACATCTACTTTTCTCCCAAAAAAATATTTTTAAAAAAGTTTTTTTGGGGGTTCATTAAGCTGTTGTGTTTGTCTTCATTTTTTTCAGTGTACGCCGTTAGCAATGTGTATGAGAAATATTCGACCTTTCGACGCGGTGCAGTCTGGGCAAAAATTGTGACACCAAACATTCCAGTAACCAATGGCGTTGTACATATCGTTGACACTGTTCTGGGAGTAATCACTCAAACAATTGAGCAGTTGCTAGACAATGATGGAGACAAACGGTTTACGTACGTTTCTTTTGTAGTACAGTTTCATTGTATTATGCCAGTTGGCATCATAGACAGTATATAGTATATACGTACTATGTACTTTAATGCCTGAGTCTTACAGTCTGCGTTGTGTTTATGCACCTGTGCGTATTTGTTATAGTCACATTACTCATCTTTTTGGTCAGAACTTAAAACCGGTGTGAACTTCATTGCATACTTATAGTGGCAGTAACGGATGTGTATGTATGCTTAGAAATAGGAATGAACCTACTGTGTGCACGTATGTATCAAAAATTCTACTGCATAAAGGGACTTTGTAGAAGAATTTTGCTTGCTTTTATAACTGATTGGTCAATTGTATTGTATAAACGTTTGTTGACATAATTCTGTTTTGCAGGAGTTTGATGCTGCATGTGCGTGAGATTGGAATGCAAATTCTAAGCTTTATGCAAGCAAGACAGGGATTGATTACCTTTTTTGCCCCCACCAATGAAGCCTTCAAACGAATACCTCCGGATGTGGAAAATCGACTACTTCGAGATAAACTATGGTTGGCTCAGGTCTGTTGTTTTTGTTCAGAGTTTGCTTTATATGGAAGTCTAAGTTTTTTCTTTCTTTCTTTCTTGCTTTGAAGATAGATCAGTCATCTGGTCGTCCTTGGTGGTCTGCTGTCAACAATGCTCTTGGAAGAAAGTCACGATCCACAATTCCCCCATTGTCGACAAACAATGGGTCGACACTGTGTCACGACTCTAAAGCCAAAGCCACCCTCTTCAATGAAGTATTCCTCGGCAAAGCAACCACAAGGAGGCCGAATGCCACTGTCCCCTATCTGCCGCCTCAAACGGCTCAATCCATCGATTACGTACACTTCTCGCCAGGGACTGTGTATAGGTGCCTAAAAAAGCTGGATGTGACGAAAGCCAAGGGTCCTGACTGTATACCACCTATTTTGTTACGCAGTTGCGCCGCAGAGCTGGCTGCGCCGTTATCAATCCTGTTCACATCATCCATGGAAAGCGGTATCGTTCCTTCAGAATGGAAAATGTCCCATGTTGTTCCTATTTTTAAGAAGGGAGATCGCACCGCAGCCGCCAACTATCGGCCAGTGGCCCTGCTATCTGCCATTTCGAAAGTATTGGAACGCATTATCCACACAAAGCTGTATAGATTTCTAGAAAAACACCAATTGCTATCGGACCAGCAGTTTGGTTTTCGCAAGGCCCATAGTACGTTTCATCCCTGCCTCCTCTTATAACACCTGTGTGAAACAGCACTGGACGACGGAGGTGAAATACGCGTGATTGGGCTTGATCTTGCAGCCGCATTCGACACAGTCTGGCACAAAGGCTTACTTTACAAGCTGAAAAGGTATGGAATCGGCGGTGCCCTGCATCAGTGGATGTCGGATTATCTCTATGGCAGGCAACAGGCGGTAGTGGTGGATGGGAGTTTATCCTCTTCCATGCCTGTGTCAGCTGGTGTCCCCCAGGGTTCGATCTTGGGACCACTCCTGTTTTTACTCTACATTAACGACCTCCCTCTCGTCGTGGCTAATGACTGTTTTGTGTTCGCGGATGACACTTCCCTCGCTGCAGTTGTTCCATCCGTTGATGGGAGAGAAACCATGTCGGTTCTACTCGAAGTCGACTTAGAAGCAATCTGGGACTGGACTAACAAATGGCAACTGTCCCTGTCAATCCCAAAGACACAAGCAATGACCATTTCTCGCCGAAGAGACCGCCACTTAAATCGCCCTATTTTGCTTGGTCGGCAAGAACTGCAGGAGCTGGACACTATCAAGTTGTTAGGGGTAACACTTTCCAGCAAATTGTCCTGGAACAACCATCTAATGAATAAGGCACGGACTGCTGCAAAACTTGTTGGCATGCTTCGTCGTTCTGCTGCCAGCCTTTCGCAGAAAGCCAGACACCACATCTACGTTGCCCTTATTAGACCTATAATGGAATATAACCTTCCTCTTTTTATGAACGCTCCGCGCTATGTCATGCAATCTGTAGAGGCTGTCCAGAAATCAGCAAACAGATTGTTTCCTAATTTCCCTTTGGACTCTTTACGACACAGACAGCACCTTGGAGCTCTAACCATATATTGGCAACTACTCAATGGCATTGGACCACAGAGCCTTATTAATCTTATCCCTCCAAGGCATGATGGGAGAGTGTCACGTGCCATGAGGAATTCCATGGCCCGCCAAATTCCCAAATCGCGGTCTTCTCATCACCAACGGAGCTTCATCCCGGCCGTGACAAGATTGTGGAACATCCTCCCTGAGGAAATTGCGACGAAGTCCTCATCATTGACTTTCCGAAGAGCCGTTCACTTATTCCTGAAGAATCAACCAGAACTGGTTGCCTATCAATAAAAGTATCAATAAAAGTAAGTTTCTTTCTTTCTTTCTTTCTTTCTTTGAAGTGTCTGATAACTGCGAATGCATGATATTAGTATTTTGCACATTCGTAGAAAAGTGCGGGTAGCCCTTCCTATGTCTACCCAAACTTTGAAGGGGTGTCCCGATGTGAAGTGCAACCGCATTCCTTTCGAGCACATTAAAATTCTCTTTAGAGGAGGCTAGACAATGGTCAAGCAAAAAGTGGGCTGCAATTTTCCCTTCTCATTTTTATGATAATTACTCCACTGCTCTTAACATTTCCTCAAAAATTTTAAGATTAGTTTTTTGAAAAGGTGTGCGCAAGCTTAGACCTGCTGCAGTACTATCCTCTTTAAGATGTACTTCCAGCAAGATGCAGCGAATAATAATTTTCATAAAATTTTTTCATAACGTTTACGTTTACTCAGATTCATTTTTTCTTTCTCCAGGACCCAGTTCATGGCTATGTTCATCTGTGCGTTTATGTTTTTTAATTTTGTTTTTGTAATTTCAGGTTTTGATGATGCACATTGTTCCTGGAAAGGATCTGACTAGTGACGGCATCAGCAATCAGACTGTTGTAAATACTGCCGACAGAGAGAAACGTTTATACTTCACAAAGGGAGAGTGGCCTCGAAATAATATCAGTAAGCCTTTTGAGGATATTGTTTCTATATCTATTTATGTAAATTAAGTCTATTTAGATGTGGGTTGGAAAATTGCGATTGAAATTGAAATTTAAATATAATAGGGCTGTACAATATCACTGTATTTCTTTGTTATAAAATGACGACTGGCCGAGATCTTATTTATTAATTCCGAAAGTTTATTCTTTTGCATTTCAGCCTACTACGTGAATGGCGGTGGTGTTCAAGCCACCATAAGACAGGAGGATGTTGCAGCCATGAATGGAATTGTACACTACATCGATCGTGTTCTGGGTGTACCTTATGAGACTATGTTTGCTGTTATACAAAATGAAACCTCTCTTCAGTAAGCTACCAGTGTCAGTGTTATATTTTGCCAATTTCAATTTAAGAATATTCTGCGGAGGAAAAGGGGACACAGCGCACAACCCCTAAGTTTTGGATTCCCCCACAAGGTGCTCAGAAAATGCCAAATATAAAATCACTAATTTGTTTGGTTGCGTGCCCTTTTTGACTATTTTTAGCTTAATTTCAGTAGTAGTTTATCAAAGCAAAAACTATGCTCTATGGCCCTATTTCTTTAAAGATTAAACGGATTAGATTAAAATTAATCCGCATTAAAGAAATAGCACCTCGGATTAAACGGATTAAAATTTAATCCAGCGAGTTAAACGAGTTAAACGGATTAAATTTAATCCTATTTCTTTAATGCACCTAGGATTAAAATTTTAATCTAATCCTGTTTTTTTATTCACACTTCGGATTAAAAACTCAACGAGTTAATTTTAATCCGACCTGCTTAATCGCTGTTTCTTTAAAGATTAATTTTAATCCGTTTAATCCTCCGCCTGCATTTTCAACTAACTTTTAATCCTCGTGCAGCTACGCGGATTAAACGGATTAAAAGTTGGCGGATTAAAATTTTTAATAGCTGTTTCTTTAATGGCGGATTAAATGGATTAAAATCAACTCGTTTAATCCGCGGATTAAAAATGGTCGGATTAAACGAGTTAATTTTAATCCGTTTAATCCTGCATTAAAGAAATATAAATTAAAATTTTAATCCGGCTGATTTTTAATCCGTTTAATCCGACCTTTTTAATCTTTTAAAGAAATAGGCCCCATGTTCGCTGACGGCTTACGGCTTACAGTGGTCAGCGAATGAATGCACCTAACTTGTATGACTGTGTCTGTAGCACATCATAATAGATGCTTTCATCTTTGTTACCTCTAGAAACCCCAGTTTTCTCGAGTAGCATCCAAAACACCATGTGCAGGCAATAGACTAATACTCCGCAGCAACATGTCTAAACTATCTTTTCTTAAGTATACACTGTTAAAACTAAATTATCACTACTCCACTTGCAGACACCCATTTCTATCTGTCCTTTCTTCCTTTACCCCCCCCCCCCGCAAGTTTTATGGACCCTAATGACCAGCCCTGCACATCGTTACCCTATCGAAAGCTCGAAAACACAACCAGTGTGTTCGTTTACTGTGTGTCTGCTTTGTGCTTCAGCTCGCATAGTGTGCAAATTTTTTGGATGAGATGAGTCTAATCTGGGAGGTTCGGCCTATATAAGCTACCACGAGTTGTCTAGGTTGTAATAGATAGCCCTAACTGTTGTTTGGCGCTGTATTTTTGTATGCCGTGCCTTCACCGGGCCGCCGGGCCTCTGGCTTATTTGGCTGTCCCTGGGTTTATTTTAGGCGAAAAAAGTGGGGGTGGGGGAGAGGGGAAATAAAATGGTCTAAAAATGTTAAAAATACAGTAAAAATAGCCTGTTTCCTATATATACTGCTATAACTAAGCTAAACGTGCTTAAAACTTACGTTTTAGAACCTAAGTAGACAATTTTTGAAAATTTGAACCAAAAAATCCTTAAAATTTGGCATTTTCTGGGCACCTAAAATAGTGAGGGGGAGACCCAAATAAGTGGCACAAGTCTATGTAGTGTACGAATAAGAACAGTGACGAGAGTGATTTTCTTTTCTGAGCAAAAGTAATCATTATCATAGGTCGCGGTAGCGACCCCTATACTATGAGTGAAAATGGTCGAATGACCGTGTAAAACAAGGCTGCGCAGAAGCTGCGCAGATTCCTGCGCAGATCCTGCGCAGATTATGTGCGCAAAAAATTGTACGTGTCGAGTTTAGTATGTGTGCGAAGTTTCATCCCCCGTACCACTTTCCGTTAAAAAGTTGCGCCAAAAATCGCTTACGAGAGTGATGTTTTTTTTTCCGGTTCTCCGCTTTGACGTCTGGTAAGGGGGTTTTGTAGCTTTAATAACAACAGATAGAAAAAATTTTGCCTATGAAAACCATATATATTCTTGGAGTACGCAACAAAAATAAGCCGATAGGCTAGTTTTTATGCCGTGTACTCCAAGAATGCAGTAGCGGTTTTCAGGCAAAAAATTTTTGGCGGGGCCGGGAAAAATACATCATTCTCGTAGAAATATTGGCATGGGCCCTTAACGGAAAATGGTACGGATACGACTCGACACGTACAATTGGTTGCGCACATGACCTGCGCAGGACAAGGCTGCGCAGATTCCGTGCGCAAAAAATTGTACGTGTCGAGTTTAGTATGTTCCGAAGTTTCATCCCCGTACCACTTTCCGTTAAAAAGTTATGCCAAAAATCGCTTACGAGAGTGATGTTTTTTTCCCGGTTCTCCGCTTTTGACGTCTCGTAAGGGGGTTTTGTAGCTTGAATAACAACAGATAGAAAAATTTTTTGCCTATGAAAACCATATATATTCTTGGAGTACGCAACAAA
>JASAND010029356.1:0-19072 GCA_030248195.1 Trissonchulus latispiculum | reverse complement strand
TATATATCATCATGATAATAAATAATATAATTAAAGTCTAAGCCCGTTTTCAATTATCCAAGTATTTTTAGGCTAAGTCCAGGCATTTTTAAGAAAAAACATTTCTACCTCAAAAGAAATGACTAAACATAGAAATTTTTGGCCCCCCCGCCCGCCGCCCCGGAAGACCCTAAAAAATACACTGTCAGAGCAATGGCTGAAAATGCTACTTTTGGCAAAATCAATTATCCAAGTATTTTTAGCCTAGGTCCAACCATTTTTGAGAAAAAACGTTTGTATATATATACCTCCAAAGTACCGCCTAAACATCTAAATTTTTGGCCCCCGCCCCTCCCCCGGAAGACCCTAAAAATAAACACGGGGGAACCCGAAAAAGTGGGGGGCGAAACCCCCAGTAAAGTAAACCCAGCCCCCATAAACCCGGTCCCCCCGCAGGATATTTTAGTGAATTTTTGCCTATATTCGCGCCATTTTGCAGTAAAAACGAACTTTTTTGGCGATTATATACGTATATATACTATTTACGGCTTCGCCGGGGACTTTAACCCAATTTTAGCCCTTTTCAACACTAAATCCGCTTATTTTTTACAATAAAAATCAACGTTTATAGTATATATACACTGACAAAAAAATAGCGCTGTTTTCGGCATATATACTTTTCGAAAAATTTTCGCCCCCTAAAAAATTCTCTTGCCACTCCGGATTTTTGAGGCCCCACTAAAAGTGTAACAGGCTACAGGTTACACCCTGTGAGACCCCCCTACGGAGAGGCCAGACCCCCCCACCCCCCCATACCCGACCTCGACTACTGCCCCCCCGAGCCGAGCCCAGACCCCCCTTCCCCTAAAATGGGGTCCACACAAGAGAAAAATGCTTAATTTTTGCAAAACTTTTTTAATTGTTTCAAAAAATTTTTGAAAAAAAATTGTCTAGAAACAGCTAAAAAACGCTGGAAAATAGGTTTTAAAACACAATGCTGAGTGGTTTTTTATTAGATCGATGTCGAAAATAGTTGAATTTTATGTCCAAAAAGGGTTATTTTAGCTTAAAAATTTTGAAATGAATTCGTTAGGGGGTGGGGGGTCTGGCCTTCTCGTGGGAGGTCTCACAGGGGTAAACGGTAGCCTGAGCCTGGGGTATACACACCTACGCTTGCCTACCTGGTGCACCTACAATCCCTCCCCCGCGCCCGCACCCTGTAAAAAATACCCTGCGACCCCCCCAAACCTCCTCCCCCCAAAAAGTTTCAATATTACGGTCATTAAGTCCAGTAATACAGTTACAATCGTGTATTTCTCGCGATAATGAACAAGCTAAGCTAAAAAATTCGGACTTTTTTGGAAAATGTTGCAAAATTCGTCCCCCCACCCCGAAGTTGACCTTCCCCCCTCCCGAAATCGCCCCCTCCCGGGATTTATGCTTCCCCCACCCGGGATTTTTTGAAGGCCCAAATTTATGCCAAGACTAGGCCAATTTTCAAAACTTTTCCGCCAATTTTCAAAAGTTTTCCGGCTTCGCCGGAGATTTTTTCGAAGAAATTCTATTTTTGGTTTAAATCCTGGCATTTTTGAGAAATTTCGCGTTTCCCCTCAATACGCCAGAATATACCATTTTTTGGCTCATTTTTGCAAAAAAATCAGTCCCCCCCCCGGTAATTTTTCATGCCCCCCTGGACCCGCCCCCCCCCCGGTAACCCCCCCCCCCCCCCCCCGGAAAAATCCCTAAAAAATACCCTCCCCCAAATTTGAGTTTTCCGGACCCCACCCAAAACCGACTGCAGCCACCTACCCTAATTTCGACTACCCTACCCTAACTTTTTCTCAAGGTACACCAATGCCCCACCGGTCGCCCCCATCGTTTCCCTGGAACATTGGGTCTGGGGGAGCGGTAAATTTTGGAAGGTTGGTGCTCGACCCAAGAAATGTGATGGGGGGTACCCCCCAACTCCCCCCCCAGAATTCAGACCTCAGAAATTTCGAAAAATAACCAAAAAATGCGAAAGTTTCTGTAATTTAGCCCTATTTTCTTCAAAATAAGGCCTCTTTTTACGTTTTAGGCGTTTTTGTACCGTTTTTAAGTCAAAATTTTTGAAATTTTTTTCAAAAAATGACCAGTTTTCGGCCAAATTTAGCTCCAAAAAATCGCTGGTGGGGGGTTCGGGGGGACTAGCCGAAAGTTGGGGGGAGTGTATGTCAAAAATTCTGGAGGGGGGGGGGGTAAAATTGGTCAAACATTTGGGGGGATACCCCCCCCCCCCAAAGGAAAGTATGGTTGCCCCTATCTTCTACTGAAGGTTCACGTTTCCTAGACCTCCCCAAAACCATCCCGGGAGAAACAGAAACCCCCTAAGCCCTTCCCCAATGCCCAGCAAAAATTTTCCGGCAGCGCACTTCGCCCAGGTTTCCCCCAGCCCCAGGTCCCCCGTCCCCCCCACATCCCCCCTCCCCCTCACATCCCCCTTCCAACCCCATTCAAATACCGCATGCGCCATTACACCCCGCAACCGTCATCATTCAATGGCCGTTATGATTACCGCGAACGCCAATAGGGTAGCTAGCTAGTGTTCGTTTCCAGTTAACTTACTTTCCACTTACTTTCTTGTGAATGTAGTTAGTCGACAGATAAATTCTGAGAATGTTGCTCGGCCGCCGAGCAACATTCTCAGAATGTAATTGGGCGAGAAACGAACATTCAGCTTACTTTCTTGTGAATGTTGGCCGGCGGCCGACCAACATTCAAAAAGTGTAAGTCAACGGCCGAGCAATATTCACGAATCTAGTTAACTGAGAAAAACGAATTATTTGAAAGACGCAACAGACAAGCTTCGTGTTCATGACTGACCCCTGTAAGAATTATTGTTTAAAATGCTGCGAAAGTTCTCCATAACCGTTATGTTTGGACACCGTTGTCTTTATAGTTATTGTATATCTATTTTACTGGTTCACATTACTCCTTTTTGTTCACTGACATATTGCTGTATCTATTTATGTTAGCTATCTTTGTGCCAACATATGTGTAAGGGTTTTGTCATATCATCCTCTATTCTAAAAGCTGCAGCTTTCGAAATTTCGGGGGGAGGAAATTGTAACGGCACAAAACGCTTTCAATGATGTTAAAAAGAAAAACGTAAAAGCGCATTATTGTGTAGAGATCAGATCAACGTAGTTTAGAAAGAATCTGGTGTTTTATTTGACTACTTAAGGTGGTTCGTTTTGAGTAAAGAGCGTTTGTTAGTCACGCTGTACCATTTTTATTCAACACTAACGTACCATTTCTATTCAACACCAACCTACGCCATTTCTGACCGTTACGGAGCTGAACTCAAAGGTGCGCCCGGGCCGCGCTTCACCCAGAAATGGAAGTGAAGAAGTGTTTTGCTTTTATTGGATTGGATGGCAGTCTCAAGTGTCACTATATTAATTGTGCCGACGGCTTATGCATTTCTACTCATACCCTCGGAATGACACCTTTCATCCAGTTATCATTCAACTACACCCAAACGGGGAAACAGAGTTAGTTCAAAACAACCAAGGAGAAACCTTCAGTAAAAAAGCATTGCACAAAGTGCAACAGTTTTTTCATAAGTGCTTCAACGAAAACTGTAACTTAATTGAAACAGATTGTCTATTGTGCCCTTACAAGGCGGAACAATATAACATTGCACTTTGTATGGATGACGACAAGCAAGTGATGTTTGCAAGCATAACTTAACGCGGGATCCGATTCTGGGGGGCTACCCCGACCTCGGCGAGGGGTCTACCCCTAAAACATTCCAAAATTTTAAGGGGGTCTGTCCCGAGATTAGTAAAAATTGCGAATTTTTAACGTTTTTTACCAAAAATTAATAAAAATGACAATTTTTAGCGATTTTCAAGAATTTTTTGTAAAAACCGCTAAAAGTTGCTAAAAAATTAGCAATTTTTAGTAAAAATCGCTGAGAGGTCTGCCCTTTTGTCCTTTCTGTACGAGAGGGTCTGCCCTTTTTTCGTTTTCGCTGAGGGGGCCTAAATGTTTTTTTTGTCGATATGGGGGGTCTGCACCCCCCATTCCCCCCCACGTTATCCTATATTTGCAAGAATTGGGGCAATGCACGTGATAAGAGAATATCTATTGAGAATATGCGAACTGTGAAAGTTAATAAAAAGACCCAAGATCATATAAAGTCATGTACCAACTAAACACTTGTATATGCATTAGAGACGGTTTTGTACTTTCTGCGGAAAGCCATGCGTTAACGTCAAGTCACTGAACAATCATATTATTATACAACATGGTGGCGAGACAACCTGCAAAGGATGTCAGACGACCTTCGCGAACATGAGCGAGAAGCGAGCCTCACATGCGAATGGACACCCACCTTCTTGCTGTGGACAGATCTTCAACACAATGAGGGCCCTCAAATGGCACAATACTCTAAACCACGAGAACAGAAAGAAGAGACAAGCAACGGACTGCGAAGACCAAAACCAAACGAGAATATGACCTGTTGCTTATGTCGGACAGTCACGCATTTTCGAACATCTACAGAGCCAATTTTTTCATTTATTGTGAACCTTTTCGAAGCGTGCAACAATTTTATGTGGCAGAAAACGCAAAAGGGTTGGCGATCATGACAACTACAACAGTGTTGCACAAGCCTGGACACCGGAAGAAGCCACTCGAATCGGGATCACCCAATCGACCGAGTATGATGAAGAATGGCAACAATTTCGTGTGCCTATAGTGGAAATGGCTGTCAGAGAAAAGTGCGTCAGAATGCCCACATTGAGCAATTGCTACTAGAGAGTGGAACTGCTCAAATTGCTGTGGCTACAATAGACCTTTACTGAGGAATTGGTATGGAAGCAAATGACAGATTAGCCCTAAATCCCAAAGCCTGGCTTAGTGAAAATGTGCTTGGTACTGATGAAGATTCGAACCGAAGCCAATGGAGAAAACTAGATTGTGGAAAGCAACAAGTGTTAATGAAAACACTTCCGCCTCTCATTTAAGTGCTTTGTACTTGCTATTTGATGGTAATGTCACTTATACCAAGCCCGTTTTTGATATTTCCACATCCATTTACCTGTATTGTAGCAGCTCCTACTAAAGCTGGATAACCTACATTCGTGTCAAGGCATTTGCAACATGCAAACCAAATGACTAAACCTGATCCAGACAGAATCTTATGGTGCTATGCAGAATGGCAACAAGCCTATGAACGACTCCCGCATCCCGCGAGTGACGTTTCAGAAGGGATTGCCTGATATAGAAGAACTGAAGCGCAATAAGCACTTGAACGCCTTGATTGCATTGGACGACCTGATGTCTGAAGTTACAAAGGATTCTAAACTGATACATTTATTCACTCGTGGCTACCACCGCTGGTCATGCAGAGTGATACACATTAACCAAGACATATTCTTTGCCCGAAAACCAAGCAGAATCAATGTACAGTACATTGTGCTCATGAAAAATCCAGCCGATAAATTAACACCTCTTAACTTGGCGAAGCAAATTTACCCAGGAAAGGTGGACGGTTTTATGCAAGCTTTCAACCATGCCACCAGCAAACCACATGGCTACCAAGTGATTGATCTTGACCAGGCAACACCAGAGGAATTCAAAATACGATCCAACATATTCCAGGATGAGCTGAATGGTGTTTATACGCCGACATAAACATAAAAGACATGAAGACCTAAATACATAAAAACCATATTTATACTGCATTTTGCCTTGCATTGTGGTCAAGAGATTCGCAAAGAACGCTGACAAATTGAATCTCCTTTGCAGGTTTCGCCCAAAGCAACGCAAAGCTATACTTAAAACCGCAGGCAATCAACTAATTGAGACAATCTGTGACTGTGTGGAAAACGTACTTGCTGGAAACGTACCGCTAACTGATAGCAGAACAGAAGACTGAAGAAACACATAAATCAAACACTGACGCGAGAAGAAGAGTTTGGCCAGCAAACGAAAGGAAATTGTGCAGCACGGAGGATTTTTACCTGCCGCAGTATTGGCTCCTCTCATCGGTGTGGTTGAAGGTCTAATTAGCGATTTGATTTTAAGAAGATAATGGAATAGTCGATACTGGTACGACCAGACTACTTTGAACAACATGAAGAAATAGCTGCAAAACAGATAAAACAAGCACTGCAGCAAAAGTTGCCCGATGATGTTATGCTATCCCTGTATCGTCAAGAAAACTACCGCAATTGTCTCATCAAAAAGAAACCCAAAACCACGGTAACGGTTAAATCAGACCTGCCAGTATAGACTCACCAAGAAACTGCTCAGACTGATCACATTATTGTCCATAACTTACCAAGGGCGGCTCAAACTAAAGGTCAGATGCTGATCCAACACCTGCAAACATTAGAGGGTTCAGAGTAATTAACTATAAAGGGGATATAGAATATCATGGTCAAATTGCACCCGCATCGCGCATTTTTGATCTCGTGGCAGATTTTGTTCGCAAACGTAAGACGAAAACGCCCCAACCAGGTGACGATTTATTCACAGAGACCCTACAAGATAGCAACGTACCGCGAGAATTTATGGGCAATTCTTCTCGTTGTATGGACGTTGCAAAGCATAAAAAGCAAGTTGGTTGTGAATCTAGTGTTTCAAAGACCCTAAAACGATTAAAATGGAAGCGCTCTTAGATAAACTATAGTACAATCCAGATAAAAGCGCAGCAAAACGCTTCATGCCAGTCATCACCATCCAAGATGTTCGAAAATATGTCCAGAAACAGTATACATATACCATGCGCAAACACATCAGGCGCAAATCCATGTCGTTGTGGATATAGATAAACTGTGGCAAGTTGATTTGGCTGATATGCTCAGAGTAGCTGAAGGGAATGACAGGTACGAATATCTTCTATGTAGACGCATGTCTGGGAAGTGCCAATAAAGTCAAAATCGGCCAACAATGTGTCCAATGCTTTTCAAACTATATTGGAATGTGCTCGAAAACCGACAAACTTCCAGTCAGATAATGCGTCAGATAATGATAATCAAAAGATTTTGAGTACACCATTATAGCGAGTTTCCACAGAACCAACATAGCTGCAATTCCAGCCAAATTTTCGTGCTCTATTACAGCAAGAGGTTCGCAGAAATCAGTTAGTTAGTATTATATTGAGAAAGTTTCATATCAGGGGACTCTAAAGCTCCACTTAAATTTAATGGTCACATTGCAAAGCTACTGAAAAAGTGCTCGAAAGAAACGGAACAGCTGGCAAGAATTTCATATGTCTAATCTGTGGAAACTCGCTATAATGGTGTACTCAAAATGTTTTGATAGACGCATAAGGAAAAGAAATTTCTCAACGCCACGTTTTAGAAATTGCTCAAGACTAACAAGATTAACCTTTATTAACTCAACCTGCAACAACCCAGACATTAAATGCAGTCTAGTAGAACGGTTTAGCAGGACTATCAAAGCGAAACTCTTCAAAGTACCTGACAATAAAAAGAACGTATAGATACATTGATGTACTTCCACAACCTGTAGCTGGCTACAACGATTCAAAACACCGACGTATAAAATGACTCCAAATATGGGGAGGTTGGAACCACCTCCGTGGGAAATCCGATGGACACGGACACCATCAAATGGAGATCCCCACAAGTGCCCCCTGGCATCCGTCTGGTCAACGGCGCAAATGGGTTCCAAACTCCCGGCAACACGACCGTGTTGGGTTAACACTGAAGCATCTGGAGTCCTCAAATTATCCTACCGAGCGGTTGGATCCAATCCCGCACATCACTTCCATCCCGGATTCTCCGATGTGTGGATTTGGCTATGTAAAGACGTCTGCTGGGCCAGTAGATGCCGAAGTGCCCTCTTGTAGCTTTTCTAAGCTGATGGAACCCAGAAATGAACAACAACAACAACAACAACAACAACAACTCCAAATATGGCTTCCGAACCGAAAAACCAAGAAAACGTGACAAATAATTTGTACGGCACGCACCATCAGACATGTGCAGGAGGGGAAATTCTGAGGGGGGGGCGGACTCTAGGTTTGGAGCTTGCCCAACAGACCGAAAAAATCCGGACTCTGGGGGGGGGTGAGGGACCCCTCTGGGGAGGGGGTGAACTCTAGGTCTGGGAGGGAACCCCCCCAACCCCCCTAAGCACATGTATGCCCACCATTAGTTTCATTATGCGACTCCAAAATTTAGTGTTGGTGATATTGTAGAAATTAGCCGCTCGAAGGGTATTTTTGAAAAGGGCTATCTTCCAAATTGGTCTGAAGAATTGTTCAAAATTACAAAGATTTCACCCGAGAAACCACCCATGTACGACACTAGTGATTTGCAATAGGGGAAGCTGTGGAAGGTAGGTTCTGCCAACAAGAACTCCAAGTTGTTACTGAACCACAAACGTACTGGGTGGAAAAAGTCATAAAAACAAGGGAAGAGGTTAGCGAAAACAGTATATCGTCAAGTAGCTAGGATGCCCAGACAAATTTAACAGCTAGTGTAATAATGACAATGACGGATTTTTACCTTCATCTAACTAGCAATACCGAAGGCTTTAATACTCTCAGCAGTTTTCGCGCAAAGATACCATACCGCATCGACTTGGACCGTCCATGGGAAGTGGCACTCGTAGAGTTTATTTATCCGATGGAATGGGCAAATCTAGGTAGAAAAAGTAGACGCCATCACGAGTATTCATTTCGCTGATGACTGTTCAAAGGCAAAATCGCAATCCTCTCGGCACTACAAAACCGTACAAGACCTTTGTGAGGGTCTAAAGAAGAGCGTACAGTGCATGAAAAATAAGACTGCAGAGGTAGCCGAAGTCAAATTCTACTTTGACAATTACCTACACTGAGTGTTGTTTAAGGTGTTTGAAAATCCAGACAATCTTGAACACCCAATATCTTTAGTGTCAAGTTTAGCGAAAGGTTAGCCTACATGCTCGGATTTAGCCAATGACTGCTAGATTCACACCTCCAACAAAAGCAAGGGTAATTAGAGATGTCTGGGACGCATTAACCTAATCTGACTGTCGCACAAAACACACAGAATTGTCGCCAACAGAGAGCCCGATATGAGGGCAGGATTTTACTACATGTAGATGATTTTATACGTTTACTGTGACATAGTTGCTCCACAAATTCGTGGCAATGTTACTTCCCCAATTCTTATAGTTGTTCACGCTGAGGGTGAACATGGGGATATTGTCGATAAAATCTACAATAACCCTCACTACGTGCCTGTCCTAAAGAAGGAGTTTGACACCATAGAAATCACCATAAGCGACGACGTTGAACGACATGTAGGATTTAACTACGGAAAGTGTTTACAAAGCTACACTTTAGAAGCCACCAGCTATGAGAACTTCATATTGTCCCGAAAGCGTGGACACGTGGCACCACAGTTTGCTACAAACTGGAGGTGATAACTACAGAAGAGTGCTGTATCAAAGAAGAGCCGGATTCGGAAAAGTACTAGGGGAGCTCCTTAGAGCAATATGGCCAACAGTACGAAGCATCGGTGCAGAAGTGGGAAAATATCTCTATATTAAGCTCAGAATAGCAACCGACGCTGGTGCAGCTGTAACTGCGGCAGCAGATGGGACTTACCCTGTTGCACCAATTAACCTAATTGGAAAGACTCTGTTTGAGCGACTTATTGTGAAACTGTCAGACAAGGAAATTTACTACTCTGGACCTCTTTACTCTTACTAGTCATCTTTGGAGACACTGCTAAATTACGGATGTGATGCAAAAAACTTACATTTACAACTGGGCCTGTTTCACAAAGATAGCTATTTTAAACTCGACTCCAAAGCAGCCGGAAAACGAGTCAAACCGTTTATGGACAACAACACAATTGAACTGATGGCACCATTACACTGCGATCTATTCAAACAAGAACGACACCTACTTAGTGACTGCGAAGTCGCCCTAGAACTGCATCGCAACAGGGACAATTTTTGCTCATAAATAATGGAACAACCTACAAAATAATAATCAATGACATTAGGTGGTACGTTTGGAAAGTTAAACCGTAAGAATTTCTGTCGCTCGCTATAGAAAACATACTACAGGAGTCAAATACAGCCAAGTATCCTATACGAATGATAAAAATGGCTACACGGCACATTGCAGATGGGTCTCAGCATATAATTGAAAACTCAATTTACAGCGGCCAGTTGCCGAGAAGAGTAGCAATCGGTCCGGTTGACGCTGAAGCATTCAATCGGACCTTTACCAAGAACGTATTGAAATTTGAACACTGCATCGCCACAGAGATTGCGCTGAAATGTGGTGACGAGTATGTCCCAAAATATCCCCTAACATGGACTGGAAGACGTATCAGTACAGTTTACCCTACATGTGCCTCACCGAAAATTGTGACATGGCTAATCTGAACAAAGGGTTGAGTATTTGTTATAACGATTTTACAAATGGATTTACCCTGTTTACGTTTGACCTCACTGCCAACAGTGTAGACGCTGGTGTAATGGAACTAGTTAGAGAAGGTGACCTGAGCCTTTCAATGACTCTCATGGAAGCAGTGCCAGCTGCAGACTTCGCACAAGGAATCGTTATAGTCATATATAGAGGGTTTGATACACTCATTGTAACTGATGTGAACAGAACGCAATTTTTTGACTACGCGATATAAACAGTAACGAGATTGAGAAGACAATGAAAAGGTGCAAAGATTTCATAGGAGTGTTTCCCAGTAATCAAGTCCAAACCCGCCTGCTTTATAGCCAATCCTCTGACCCATCTGATAAACTTGGTGAGCACTGGGTTGCTCTGTAGGTTAATAACAACGTAGAGTATTTTGAAAGTTACGGACTACCGCCGTGGCCTGAATTTGACAATTTTTTGAAGGGTTTTGATGATAAAAAACTTTTATGGCAAGGCGCTCAGCATTTGTCAGACACTCATTGAGGCCTATAGAATCTGCAATCCGCAGTCCGTTCAGAAAATGGAGTGCAAGAGAAAGGAAGGTCAAGGATAGAAAAGTAGACCCCCAAGCAGTCCTGACTAACGGTTATTTCAGTAGCCCCCAGATAAAAAACTTGGTCTAAGAACAAAGTAACTGCTTGACGAGCTCTTTCGCTTGAATATGGATTTGAGTAATTTGAATCAACTCCATGAGACTTATATATTCGGCAAAATAAAAAATTTTCACATTTGCACATAAAGACTCTTGGATTGTTTTTAATGTATACAGAAACACCAAAAGTTGTGTGTTCTGACAGTTTCACACATTTTGGATTACGTTTGCAAACGTTATTGCCCAAAACAGGGGGAAGAATACCACCACCTTATAAGCTATGTACAGTTAGGATTAATGTTGATCGATTAGTACAATGAATTTGCAACGGTGTCCGTATACTGAATGATGCAAAGCGCAAGGGCTGCTACAAACAAGTTTCTCAGCAACTTTGTGTATACAGTATTCAGTACTTACAGGAATGACTCAATTTCGTTAAAATGCTGTTGATTGACCCAAACTGCTAGGCGTGCACCATAATTGGTGCAGTAAGAATCTGCTGTGCTGAAGAATACACCATAAAACATTTTTAGACATCCATACGTTGTTGTGTACCAGTCCACATCACATGTAAATCCTTAAAAATAATAGTAAAAATAGAAAATCTTCGCACTTATTTAATAATTAGATGAGACTGGTTTCAGTTTAAGTTGCCAAAGTACCCAAAAACCGGCTTCGGCGAAGCAACCTCTGGGATAAGTTCTATGTGCGGGGGGTCATGTAAGCCCAAAGCATACGTATGATCTGCCTGGCATGCTGTCCGTTTCTTCCTTTTCTGTGGCTGAAGCTGGTTTCACTACTTCGGGTTTTCAATAATCATGCTCGGAAATCATTGCTGTTGCGGAGGAGTGTTGGTGTGTGGCCATCAACAATGTTGACGTACCCAAATTTTTGTTGTGGAAATTAAAATTTCTGAAAATATACCCAATCCTTCTTTCTCCAGCTTGCTGTGGATACTTTTTCGTTAATCAGATAGGGTTTCGGATGCTGCGCATGTAATTTCCTCGCGTCCATGATTGTATTAAATACGATTCGTTAAGGTGGTGATTCCTTTTGAAGACATCAACTTTGAACCCCTTTTACTCATTCATTACTTGGAGTTAAGAAGCCAATTTTATATCAAAATGGAGCTTAACAGTTTCTCGTTCTAATGAATGCAATAAAACTAACTTCTGTTTTTAGAAGCTATTTTATTGCATTTTCGAAGTGCTTTAATTTTCCAGATTCTTTGCAGACTAAAGTAATATTTTTGTGAGCCATCGGCTACATCATTCGATTCCACTATCAAATAGCTGGGGCCCTTTTTTAATTATCGTGAAATGACTCTTCGTTATTAAGAAATTAGCTAAAATGTTTGCGCAACCTGGGTTTTGCCTACTTTTCCCAACTTTGCCAAACGGCCACTTTAGCTAGAAAGCAGCAATCGGGGCAAATAAAAAGATCCCTGGGTAGTTTCGTGTAAAACACATACACTAAGTGGCAACCCTCTAGCTTGCAATGTAAATGCTCCACAATCGCTGGAAAAATTGGTCATGTTTTTGCAAAAACTGCATTTTTACGATAGCAGCTCACGGGAGAGCAGTTGGAAGATTATCATGCCTCGGATAATCAGCCTCGACGAGACCTTCAAATCGACAGCCTTAATTTAATTTTACGGTTTGCGTAGCTCAAGAAATCTTGGATTATTTGATTTCTGCAAAAGTGTTTTGTTTTCAACGCCGCAATAAGAAACTCGGCTATATCTCACAATGGAAAAGAACTAAAAAGTTACTTCTGAACGCAGAAATGTAGAGTTCAACGAGATCTTTCAAATGATTATAATCATAACTATGCAGCTGCTGCTAAACTGTCAGAAATTAGCAAAAACCGTCCTGAACGGCAATCTTGAAATTTCGAAGCGGGATTGCTCGGAAGGTGTTAGCACACCAAATGAACTTATTTTTGACAAGTTTCATCAAATTTTATCTTGGTTTGAGCCGTCAACCAACAATATGTGCCTTAAAAGAATCACCACCTTAAGCGGACTCCTGCCATGCCAAAATAATGACAGCGCTGTTCGCTGTGAAGTAATTTTAACCTGTCTCATGTTAACACAGATTTTATTGCTGAATGCTTCGAACGAGAAAAGATCGACTGGTTTACAACCAAACAGGAATTCAAGCTTCGGTCAGAGGCATTAATAGATTTGCAAATAACCGTCTCATCAGACTGATGTTATCACTCCTTTCTGCAAGGCTAAAGGTACCAGCCGGCGTCAGTAGTATATGGCCGGCATTTCGACCCCGACTTTGGGAGGGAATTACCTTTCGCCCGTCCTACTGTCAGTTCTATCGTCCCTTGCTCGGCCACGAAACATACTACCAGTTCACCTAGTAGTTGCACCCAGTACCCCCTGTTTATTCCCCCAGTACTTCCTGTCATACTCCTAGTTCTTACACTCAGTTTCCGTCCTTGCTAACCGCACACCATCACAACACCCTGTTTGTACCTCTAGCATATACACCCAGTTCCTACTACATCCGTCTTCCTACTTTAACGCCGTCCCTCTGCGTTCTTCCCCCGGGGCTTGGGACCCGGCGTCGGCCCATTACCGGACACCTGCCTACGTATCTGCCTACATACGTACCTACCTACACTACTAGTCCGGCATAATCTACTGTTTTTGGTATTTTTAGTTTCATTCTTTTTAGTGTTTTCTTTTTACTACAACTTACGCACAAATATGTACACTATATACAGGTAGTCCTAAAGAGGACTGGTGGTATAAAGCAAACAATTATATGTCCAAAGGTACTGTGTTTACTCCATCTGCTAGTGCTTTCCTTTTAGGGTAGAGGAGAGAAGGGCGTCTTTAGTTTGGAAGTATTTTGTCATTTCCTCATCTACAATTCTGAGACCTCTATTTTCTCCGGATTTAGTATTTCCTGTTTCTAGGACATCTTTGATATCTTCTGGGGTGTAGCTTTTTAGGGCTTTGCTTACTCCTATGCGGGAGACTTTATTCGCCTTTCTCCATGCTAGGTAGGTTTTACTGCAAAGTGCTATTATACCATCTCCTGTCCATTCTTCTTTGAATAGTCCAGGTATTCTTTTATGGCTGGAGTCTAGGATAAAGAAATCCTTAAGGGCCTTATCCCATTTTTCCCCATTTATAACAGGGACGCAATCATTTAAGTTTTTGGACAAGCAGGCAAAATACAGGGAGCATGTGTCCATTTGACAAAGCTGGAAGGTTCGGGACACAAATTGGGTTTCAGGCTGCCATAGTAGAATTGGTGCATCCTAAGTTTGGCTCATCTTTAATTCCCTGAGAGATCATCTGACGGCGCGCTGTAGTTCCAAACCTCCACTTCGTACCTTTTCCACTGAACCAACACCACCAGTACATTTAGAGAGAGCTCACCGACCGTATCTGGAGAATCTTTTAGTTCTTTATCAAATTCATCTTTATGTATCAAATTTATCTCTAACCCGCATCTTGCATTGTAACCGCTTGAGAGGGCTTGTTCTCCTAATAGAATGTAGTAAAGTTCCGGCTTCTTACCCGCTACGTTCTAATGTCCACTTAAGGTAATCCAACTCTTCGAATGGTACAGGAATGATTTTTAATTTTCCTTCATAAGACAGTTTCCATACTTCGACCAAAACGGTTCCATCAAGAATTCCCTGGTACGGAGAGCCAAAGGCGTCTAGGAAATTAACTTCTACAGAGCGATAGGCGGAGGACAAATACGAACCAAGAATGGGACGCTTAAGCCAGGAGTACTTTGCAGATGGTAATACCGAGGCTTCAGCTGAAGTTGAGGCGTACAATGAACTTAGACCCCAAATTAGGGCAGAGTTAGACAGGCTAATCTTTTCTCACATCCAACGTTGCAAACACTTCCTTAACAACCCTATCATTGAAGGGTTATGGATGAGCAAACAGACTACGAGCATAAATTTTCGACCGAGGAAGAAGCCCTAAAGCGAGCAATTGAAAAGAACACTGACCTGGACACGGTGGTACTACCTAAAAGGACACAAGGCGTAGACGAGGAAGATGTAGATTAAAGACAAATAGGGTTAAAACACATAAATGGTGAAAGAACAGGGCATAGAGCAAGTTTGGAGTAACCTTGGTGTATACTTGGAGTAAACTGGGAGCTAATTTGGAGTGACTCGGAGCACAAAGTAACGGTAGCCAGACAGCTAGTGTGAGACTAATAAAGTATAACTGGTAGTAAGACCGGGTGTAAACAGGAGGTAATTATAGTATGCTGGAGGTACTGAAGGAATGGTTTAAAAAGGAACATAAAGGGTGTAAATCGTGGTATCGCGTCAGTTCGGCTTGATCTGTCGTCGCGAATGGTCGGTTACAAAAGTGCTCTTTCAAAAATATTCTGGTGGTGCTGGTTTGGGGTTAAACCTAAAGGCTACAAAGGTGAAAGTTGGGCAAGCAGTCGATCTAATTTCTCATCCACTAGGGCCACACTTGAAGACGCTCGCACTGCAGAAGTTAATTCCCTAGACGACTTTGGCTCTCCGTACCTGGGAATTCTGGATGGAACCGTTTTGGTCGAAGTATGGAAACTGTCTCATGACGGAAAATTAAAAATCATTCCTGTACCATTCGAAGAGTTGGATTGCCAAGTGGATATTAGAACTTAGCGGGCAAGATGTCGGAACTTTACTACATTCTATTAGGTGAACAAGCCCTCTCAAGCGGTTACAATACAAGATGCGGGTTAGAGGTGAATAGAACTTGAAGCACTATTGGAAAAACAGGCAGTCAGAGAATGCATATAAAGTGAACAAATATTGAAGTTGAATCAGTGTTCTGTCGTTGTGAACGGTCGGTGAGCTCTCTCGAATGTACTGGTGGTGTTGGTTCAGTGTAAAAGGTAACGAAGTGGCGGTATGGAATACAGCGCGCCGTCAGATGATGTCTCAGGCAATTAAGGATGGGAGTTTTGATCTTCTGAAAAAGTGGGAATGCGAATTTGATAAAGATCTAAGAGATTCCCGAGATTAGCAGCAGTTCATGGATGAGCACTTCAACCTCCCAAAGAAACCTCCCAAACTTTCGCACAACTAGTCACCAAAATTCAAGCTAACAGATTTTTTAGACTTGCAGAGATAGACATAGAGGTACCCAAAGATAAAAAGAACATTTCGCTGAGATTACTCCAATTTGCAAAAACGTGGAAACTTCTAGAGAAGACATCGGGGACCATATGAGGGAGTTGTGCGAATTCAAAGACCTAATGAATCAACCTAGAAGAGGCCTAATTGGCAGTTACTTTGGAACGACAATTCTCCTAGCTACTCCCCTGGTTAAGGGGGGGGTCGCTTTTTTGGGCGATTTTTCGACCTTCTCCGATTTTGCTCATTTTTACATATTTTGTACTCCCAATGAGTCCGCGAAACAAGACAAGTGCGTTTTGCATAATATTGCTTCTATCATTCTGTAGGGTCCTTCAAAGGTGACTCGGACATGTGTTAAACATAGGAAAATGAAAAAGTTACGCTAAACAAGTTTGTGTCCAGTAATTTTTTGCTGTGTAAGAGACTCCGCTCTGAAATTTTGCACACTTATTAAGGACATAATGTAGAGTGCAGCGAGTGACTTTGGTGCAATTCTGTTGAGAATTATAATTTTGGCAAATAGCCAAACTCGGAATTTTCACAAATTCTGACTTAAGAATTTGCCAAAACATTAATTTTCAACAGAATAGCACCAAAGTAACTCGCTGCACTCTACATTATGTCCTTAATAAGTGTGCAAAATTTCAGAGCGGAGTCTCTTACACAGCAAAAAATTTTTTGGACACAAACTTTTTTAGCGTAACTTTTTCATTTTCCTATGTTTAACACATGTCGGAGTCACCTTTCAAGGACTCTACAGAACGATAGAAGCAATATTATGCAAAACGCACGTGCCTTATTTTGCGGTCCCATTGGGAGTACAAAACATGTTAAAATGAGCAAAATCGGAGAAGGTCGAAAAATCACCCAAAAAAGCGACCCCCCCCCTTAAGTGGTATCTCAAACACGGACTCAGAATTACGAAAATTCACCAAGGAATAGAATTCAAACCTAAGACTTGCTTCAAAGAACTGGGATTTGAAGTAACTTACCATCGATCTGCAGTCGATTCTGATCCCGATTTGGCACTGAAGGGTGAAATGTTCAAACTTCTAGGAAATTCTTACTATGGTCCGACTATTACAAACTTGGAAAAACATTTGGATGTTAAATTTTGCCAATAACCTGGTGCTCGCAGGGAAGTAAACGGGTGGAAAATTAGATGATCTGGGAAATGGGATTTATGAGGTTCAATTGTTGTCAAATTCAAATTCAAAATCCAAAATTGTTTACCAACTTCCAGAGTTAGTGGGGTTCTTTGTCTATCAATACGTCAAACTTAGGATGCTCCAATTCTACTATGACTGCCTGAAACACAATTTGTGAAACGAAATGAAACGAAACCTTCCAGCTTTGGCAAATGGACTCCCTCTATTTTGCCTGCTCGTCCAAAAACTTAAATGATTGCGTCCCTGTTATAAATGGAGAAAAGAGGATAAGGCCCTTAAGGGTTTTTTGTCCTAGACTCCAGCCAAAAAAGAATACCTGGACTATTCAAAGAAGAATGGATAGGAGATGGTAAATAGCACTTTGCAGGTTTTATCTAGCATGGGGAAAGACGAATTAAGCATCCCACAAAGGAGTAAGCAAAGCCCTAAAGAGCTACAAGCTACACCCCAGAAGACATCAAAGATGTCCTAGAAACAGGAAATACTAAATCCGGGGAAAATAGGGGTCTCGGAATTGTAGATGGGGACATGGTAAAATACTTCCAAACTAAAGACGCCCTTCTCTCCTCTACCCTAAAAGGAAAGTACTAGCAGATGGAGTAACCACAGTACCTTTGACATATAATTGTTCGTTTTATCCCACCAGTCCTCTTTAGGACTACCTGTATATACTGCACATATTTGTGCGTAAGTTGTAGTAAAAAGAAAACACTAAAAGGAATGAAACTAAAAATACCAAAAGCAGTGATTAGGCCGGACTACTAGTGTAGGTAGGTACGTATGCAGGCAGGTACGTTGGTAGGTGTCCGGTAATGGGCCGACGTCGGGTCCAAAGCCCCGGGGGAAGAACGCAGAGGGACGGCGTTAAAGTAGGAAGACGGATAAAGTAGGAACTGGGTGTATATGCTAGAGGTACAAACAGGGTGTTCTGATCGTGTGCGGTTGACAAGGGCAGGAACTGGGTGTAAGAACTGGATGTTTGATAGGAAGAGTAGGAGTATGACAGGAAGGACTAGGGAAATAAACAGGGGGCTACTGGGTGCAACTACTAGGTAAACTGGGAGTATGTTTCGTGGCCGAGCAAGGGACGATAGAACTGTCAGTAGGACGGGTCAAAGGTCATTCCCTCCGAGAGTGAGGGTCGAAATGTGCACCATATACTATTGACGTCTGAAAAATTTTGTTTCCGTCCCCAGCTATACAGTAGTGTGATATTGCATTGGCAAACCTTCCAAGCTCTTACTTGAGGAAGTAGTCATTGGCCCTATTTCTTTATAGATTAAACGGATTAGAATAAAGTATAATCTGCATTAAAGAAACAGATCTCGGATTAAATGGATTTAAATGTAATCCACCGACATAAGTTAAAGTTGAGTTAAATTTAATTTAAATTAAAACTAAATTTAATCCTGTTTTCCTGTTACTTTAATGCACCTAGGTTGGAAATTTTAATCAAATCCTGTTTCTTTATTCCCACTTCGGATTAAGTTAATCTTAATCCGACCTGTTTAATCGCTGTTCCTTCAAAGATTAATTTTAATACCTTTATTCCGTCTCTTTCATTTTCAACTGGTTATGAATCCTCGTACAGCTACGCGGATAAAACGGATTAAAAGCTGGCGGATTAAAATTTTTAATCGCTGTTTCTTTAATGGTGGATTAAATGGATTAAAATCAATTCGTTTTATCCGAGGATTAAAAATGGTCTGATTAAACGAGTTGATAGTAATCCTTTTGTAACGTGGCGGCCTG
>JASAND010029354.1:0-49624 GCA_030248195.1 Trissonchulus latispiculum | reverse complement strand
TACGACATAGGGGAGAATGAAAAGATGAGTGATTCTTAGTGTACAGCTGGTGTCTAAGTTCGTTGACTATGATACTGATCTTATCTGGTGAGTGGGATGAGGAAAATTCTGATCGAGTAAGAAGCATTCAGATCAGTAAAGAATAGACGGATGAGGACTACGAGGCCAGCACTTACGTATAAGCCAGAATGGCAAGTACACTGCAAAAACGCTATTAAAGGAAATATAGATACGTAGCTGTACAAAGATAGAGGTTATACTTTAGACAGTAATGACAATAAATGAGAAAATAAACATCAGGAGTATATTTCTTCAAAAATTCAGTAACTATGATTAGGAACAGTTTAATGAATTCAAAAAAAAAGGACAAAAAACTAGAGAGACCTATTCTAATCATTCCTATAGCAACCATGAGAGACTAAAGTGCCTCGGTATGAGCGGAAAAGGTTATCCAGATTTCTCGAGTTTTTCAGTTTGTCTAGCATCTCGGTCCACCCAGCGAGCTCAGGAATGGAGGTCCACGGAACTGCGGAGTACACTTCTGAGCAGCCAAAATACCTGGGATCGTCGAAGTCTGAGTACATAGAGATGAGATCAATGTTATGGCCGCCTTCTTTCGGAATATACCATGGTTCTAAGTTCCCTGTTTACTCGTTCAGCGTCAGTTTGGATTTGCTGGGTTTCGACGGCAGATCGTGCGGCTGATCGAAACATGGAGGAATCTATGCGCCAATCCATAGCTTTGCCCAAGGGGTTTTGCTCACAAAAGTACTTAAGTCCTCGATACTGACGCATAACGGACTTCACAAGCCTGGGCAAGAGTGCCATTTTTTAAAACGGGTGGGGGTCCAGGGGTCAGCAGCAGTGTTATTCGTGCCACCCAAGAGGTAACACAACCTTGATGCCCTTCGTGTGTCGCACAGGGAGGCGATCTTAATCAAATCTGAATTCGGGCCCCACTAACGGGTACGATTTGCAACTCCAAGATTGTCGATGTTGGGTACGCGTATCCCTGTGAGTCAGTTATTACTAGAAGCTTGCGGGAATTGTCTTCTCGGATGGAGTTTCGAATGTCCATCAATAAATTACCCATGAAATTTTACCAGGAAAAGGACACTCGTTGTTTAGTGAAAGCTCGCGTTTGGTAAGGCCAGCCCCGTAGAAAAGGTCTCTTCGATGAGGAGGTATATTGTCAGAGGCGGCTTCAACAAGAATGCGGGACTGCGTTTCCAAAAGCCTTTGTTTCAAATCTGGATTTTGAAAAAACTTAGAGAAGACAATTCCCTCAATAATAATGAGTTTGCATTGATCCCACTGCTTTCCTCTGACCCTGACCTGTTTGGAGAGTCTCTTTGCTTCAAATCCACATTCGGTGAGAGCTATGCGCTTCGCCAAGTCATTGTCTTCCGCAATCCAAGCTTTTCCAAACTGGTAAGGGGCTTCCGAAGAATGAAACTGTCTGCCGACCTTGGAGACAGGACATTGGTACATATTTGATAAGAAATCATTTTTTCCACAAAATGCGATGATAGGCGCCATGAGGGATGACCTGAAATTAAAAGGGATCGCGTAAGATCGGGGCCAGAAAACCCTATCGGCCAGAGGTCATTCCACGCGACTGTTATGGAGACCAATGTGCCTCAACCGTCACGTGAACATGAAATCCGCACCTCAAGGGAATCGACACACCAAACTTTACTAATTTTGTCAAATGTTATGCTCTATTGGTTCTTGTGAGATTCAATTTCTCTTGAAAATGTAATAAAGAACATGAGCAACAACTTGAAAATGGTGTTAGTACAATTTGTTATTGAAAGCCTGTGTTTTCAAGGAGGAAGCGGAAGTCAATGACTGGCTTGCGTTTTCTCTTTTAGCATAGAATATTTTAATAAATCTAAAAAGTTTAATTTCGCTGCAGAAGCAACACTGCACATGCGCAGACCCACCGTGCTTTCTGTAGCGGGTGTAGACCTATTCAACTGCCAGAGCTGTCATCCACAGTACAGCCCGGAGCACCACAATCAGCGCTAATTGTAGGCTCCAAGCACCACGCGCACCGAGAGATGTAGCCCCGGCTCATAGGTACCGTAGGTTCATCAAAATATACTTAAGAAGGCAGTATACAAGAGAGGCAGTGGAATCTTATGCTACACGTTAGTTAGTTACCTCTTTAGTCATTACAACCACCACGTCATTACTAAACACCACTCGTACTTATATTTATCACACTACTTATTTAACACAAATCAATTCGAAGTTGAATTGACTTGGACTACATCTTGTTACAGAATTGCAGATTCATCACAGATGCAGTATTATCAGCTTAAAATAACAGTTTAGTTCTATGCTCTGGAGTTTAGGGCCGTATTCAGTAGTAGCTTAGATAAATCTGCAGCACCGATAGCGCCATATCATATTGCAACCTCCAAACCATGATTTAATTCCGTTGAAGATATAACTCGAAAGAAGTATGTATAAAACAGATTCTTAGGATGACAGTAAGTGCGATTTCGCTGTGACTTCACAAGAGTCGGCTAGCATCTGACATAAGCAGTTTAGGGAAGGTAGGTTTATATCAGTACAAAGGTAAGGAGAGAGAAGTACTTCATTATTGGTATTTCACTGTAGTCCAATTCAACATTTTGTATTCGGAAATTCGGCATAGGAATCAATCAATCAATCAATCAAGGAATCAATAATTAAAGTTTCTCAAGGTTCAGTGAAATACAAGTAGCTAAAAAAAGCGGGTTCTGGGTCAGGAAGCCAAAGTCTAGGGATTGTTACTGATTGTGGTGAATAACCGTTTCGGCCCCCGCCACAGGGCCTCATCAGACGGCTAGGCAGCCGTTACGGTTTTTTTTTCTTTTTTATTTTTTCAACGCACAACACATATTACATACATCAGATATAAGACTAAAAGCATCACATTTATTAGTTAACCCAACAATGAAAAATTTTCAATTATGAAACAGTCTAATGGTCCCACCGCCCATTTTCCAAATAATTCCACTGTAAATTTCTAGCTCTAAACATGCACTAGTGTAGACGTTTCTTAACTTTTCGTATAGAGCTTCCAGATCCACTTCATAACCAAGATGAAAAAAGCATCAAATTTATTAGTTAACCCACAATAGCTTCATATTATGGAATAGCCTAATGATACCACAATAAGCCTAATATGACTAATCAATTCCACTATAAGTTTCAAACTCAACTGGGATTCGAACCACCACTTGGATTAATGTAGACTTGAATACAGCGCCTTAGACCACTCGGCCATCACCCCTTAGTTACAATATAGCTAAAAGCAGCTATATATAAGCTTCCAGTTTAGCCTAACGCACTAGCTATCACTTTATGCCAGTATGTGCTTCTCTTCTCTTTAGCTGACGCCTCGGATAACTGGTTTCTTCACTATACTAGTCACAGCTTGAATAGTGCAACTTCAAGTCAAATGTTTACACAGTACGTAAGCACTTAAATTCCACGTACGTAAGGCTTACATAGTGCTTACTTTAATGCTTGCACTAGTGCTTACATTTAGGCTTACATATATGCTCGCCAGACGTACATGTAAATTTATAACAATGGAGCTGCTGATAATGTTATTGAACAAATTTAGCATGTCTTCATTCTGCTTCTTCTTCGTCGTCTTTAATGTCGGTGAGATTGTCAAGTATATAAATGTCGATAGCCTTATTCTTTTGAATAGCGAGTTTGTAAGCACCCATCGTGTCCAGATCCTTGTCATCCTGAATTGAATCCTTCTTATCACGTATCTCCTTTATGATTGATCCAAAGGAAATGAGCTGTGAAAATTTGTTTAATAGCAACTCATTAAGTGTTTGTTTGATGCGAGGTCTCAAATCTGAGAAAGCTTCCTGACGAACACCTCTAGGATCGTAGCCATCTTCTTTGTATTCTCTTTGGAAGCCTCCTGAATTTGGAACTATGCTTGGTCAGAGCTTCTTCCGGCTTCAATCATCCCAAAATGACCCTAACGCTTCAGTTTCCACTTCCATTTCACTTGACCCATCAGACCCTTGACAGATCCATTATCACTGCTCTCGCTATCTGTAGTATAATATTCATTGTCTTCACGATTTAGTTTATGAGCCTCAAGCCTATGGCGTGTGCAGGCTTTGGCGATGAGAATAGGTCTTCATGCAAGCTGTACACTGATACATTATGATACTATGGAGCATGAACCGGCAGCCTTTTTTATTAATTCTTTTACTTACGTCAGCACTTACAATATGCTTACATTCTACTATGCGATGCTTGCTTTCAGTTGGCCAGCGCTGACTTTCCAGTTGGTCAGCGCTATGGTCAGCGCTTACTTTCCAGTTGGTGAGCGCTTACTTTCAATTGGTAAGTATTTGATGAGTATATTTGCTTCCTGCTGACGTAATCGATATAGTAAAGATACACAGACAGAAAACGTACACACATGTATGTGTGTAAGTTTGTGTTTTCTGAAAGAACGTTTTCTGTCTGTGTATCTTTACTATATGGGTACGTCAGCGAAACTTTAAATATTTCATCAAATACTTACCAGTTGAGAAAGCAAGCGCTCACCAACTGGAAAGTAAGCGCTGACCAAGCGCTGACCAACTGGAAAGTCCGCTTTAATGTGCTGGAAAGCAAGCATCACCTGGGTTTATGGCAACATATTGTAAGTACTTTGACGAAAATTTAAGAATTAATAAAAGGCTGCCACGACCATGCTCCATAATATCATAATGGAACAGTATGCAACCCATGAAAACCCTTTCTCGACACCATCAGCCAAAACCATGAAGCAGATCACATAAACTAAATCATGAAAACCAAAAAAAATCTACGACAGAGAGTAATATCAGTGACAAAAGATCTGATCCAGGGTCCTGATGGGTCGAAATGAAATGGAAGTGCAAGCCAAAGCCGTTAAGATCATTTCAAGATGAGTTAAACACCGAAGCCCTGATGAATCATGAAGGGTTCAAATTTCCGAGGAAGCAACAAAGAGAATATGAAGAGAGATGCCCAGAATTTAGAACAGATGGGAAGGAAAACTTTCATAAATTTGAAACTTCTCATTAGTAGGCTTACTTTAAATGAACTACTCAATAAACAAATTTTCACAGCTCGTTGACTCGCTTTGGAAGCATTTCTGGCAACCTTTCAAGAGATACGGGGTAAGAAAGGATTCAATTCAGGCGGTAAAGGATATTGACACCATGGATGACTACAACCTTGGTATTCAAGAAAACAAAACTATCGATATTAATACAAATGCTTAATTTCACCGACATTAAAGATGACGAAGAATAAACAGCCCCAAAATCTAAAGTTGTTCAATAGCAATGGCTACTCATGCAGTATTATAAATTTATAAATACAATTTCATTATGTAGGCCTAAATGTAAGCACTGTGTAAGCAGTGAAGTAAGCACTTATGTAAGCCTTAAGTACATGCATCTTTAACCCCCTACCAAAAATGTAAACATTAAAATTGAAGTTGCACTATTCAAACTGTGAAACCAAAAATGAAGAAATAAGGTATCAGAGCGATCAGGTAAAAAGAAGATTAGGAGAGCTGACATAAAAGGAAAAAAAGGAAGTGAGACAAAACTGGAAGCATATATATAGCTGCTTTTGCTTATATTATGACAAAGGAATTGATGTCTGAAGTGGTCACAAAACATATGATTCAAGTCCACATAATCTAAGTGGTGATTCTAAGCAAAAATGAGTTTCAGAAAATAGTGGAAAGATTAGTCATATTAGGCTCTTATCCCCTTATTAGGCACATTCCACTGTATGAAGCTATTCTGAATAAGCTAAAGGGGGGAATAGAGAAAAAAATTAGATTATGAAGTGGACCTGGAAACACTATACGGAAAATTAAGAAACGTCTACACAGGTCACATAAATGTTTAGAGCTGGAAATTTGCAGTGGAATTATTTGGAAAATGAAGCAAATGGGACAACTAGAGCAATTACATAATGGAAAGATTTTCATTGTTGGGATGCTAAAAAAAAAATGTGTTAACTTGAGTCTTGTATCTTATGTTTGTAATATGTGTCATGTGTTGAAAAATAAAGAAAAAAAGAAAAAAACCGCCTTGTCCTTCTGATGCGGGAAGCAAAACAGTTATTCACCATGCTCTAGACTTTGACTCTGACCCAGGACGCTTTCTTCACAATACAGGTTCTTTCGCTACGGATCCGCATAGGTTATTTTTTCTTTTAGATGTTAATGTCAATGTGAATATAAACGGAAGTTACAGCGGGATTTTTGTCATACTGAGATAAGTCAAAGTAGTCTAGATTTGGACTGATGGAGGGTTGAAGATTAAATTTCAGGTTAACAGAGCTAAATTTAATTTTAATTTCACTTGACCATGCTAATCCGGTTTACTTTTTATCTCCGCGCAACTAGTCCTTGGCGTCTGGCCACATATAAGCGTAAGCGAGCAGCTATGTGAAGTCTACTTTAGCAGAACACAGAAAGGCTTAAAATTAAGTTAGAGTCTGAGTTTAATCCTACATGCGACTGTTGCTGTTGCCTAAGATAAAGCAAAGTAATGAGCGTCACCTATAAAGTTGAATTGTAACTGAGTCGAAACTGGCAATAGCAGTATGAAGGCACAATCCTGAATTTATCTTTGAATTAAACTCAGAATCGTAGAAACCTCCGGGTAGTCTTGTTATTAACTAATACTGGACTGCTAATGTAATTCCCACTTTTTTAATGCATCGCTCAAATCAGAATGGGAAATTTAAGTTGAAAAGTTCGGTTCAATACTGATACAGTTTCGGACATGCAGCGAAGCAAAAAATTAGCAATGCGTTATCGCAACTTGCCTGCTTTTAGCGGATTCTTTTCTGCATATTTAAAGCAAATATAAAAAAGCGGTTTTCAGTTCACTTATTCAAAACCGTTGTATGGAAACGTTCTAAAGTAAAGGATTTCGTAGGTACTCTTTTACCAGAAGCCCTTCAAAACAGCTCTAACCTACGTCGAACACCAAAGGTAACATTCACCTTTGTTTGAAAAAAAACGACTTTGCAGCACCAAACTTTACAACAGATTGGTAGCTTTATCTCAACTTTTCCGTAAAGACACCAGCATAAAATATTACATATGTCGTCTGATCGCATCTGATAACATGCGCAACAACCAGACTTTACACTTTTCAAACTCAAGTCACTAACAGAAAAACGTGCTCACACGATAAAATTGCAATGCAAGTGCTCAAAATTAGTTATATTCCAGTCAAAGTTTTTGGAGGGGATCAAGAAACCTACCGAAAACGAAGTGTTTTAGAACTTTTGAATTGGTTACGAACAAACGTGTTTTCTTTTCTTCAGCTCCCAAGTGTTTGCTCAGATCATTTTTACAAAAATTTCCAATTTGTCATGAAAGGATGGGTGATGAGAATTTAGAATCAAGTAAATTCCGTTCGCTTCTTTACGCTTTCACCAATGTGATTGAAAGTGTGCTTGTGGTTCACCACGGGTGACTACTGATTTCCGCTGAGTCCGTCCCATTGCTAGTGCTTTGAGTAGTTAACATACGAGGAGCCTATACATAATGATATTGAGAACTATAACCAGTCTGTCTTCGGTCCAAGGAAACATTACACAGTGGAAACTAGTCCACTTAGGAAATCGTCGATTCACCGGAAGTTCCTCGGCAAGATTTAAGAATGTTTCAGTTAAACCTAAAGTTGTTTCAATAGTCCGGTTTAGTCTCCGTTACAGTCAGCTTCCCCAAAAGGTTTAGTTGGTGTTTAAAAATACTCTCCGTTGAAGCCTTGGTTTCAGCCAAAGTTTAATTTCAACCAGAATCTAATTTCAGCCAGAATTTTACATTCCTCCAGAATTTAAGATTCAGGTTGTCAATGAGAAAACCAGTTAATTACCCTTTCAATGTTGGCATTCAGCTTCGTTTGTAGCTAGATTGACCTAATCACTCTTGAGACCACAGAATTTGCAACTTTGAGGGAAGGACTGAAAGTAATTTTAGACACTGAAACAACGCCAGAGTAATCCAAGCGGCAACAAGAATGTTTTACAAGACTTACCATTACAACTTTAACCCTTTTGAATAGTTGTTTTGGAGTGGTCAGCACTTTTCTGCTCAGTTAGGTGATTGTTGTATGCAACCAGAAAAATGGATAATTTTTTGGATCTCATTAGTTGAAACGCGGAACGATACGAACATATTTCATAAAAGTTCACGAGGATGAGTCAATGCAGAATAGAAATATTAAAAAATGAGGTTGATCCCACTAATGTCTGATTGTCTCCTGATGTTTAGTAGTCTAGATTTTGTAACGTAGATCCAGGTACGCGGCTACAACAGATAAATCAGAGCTAGTACGATTCTTTCGTAAGGTACCTGTTACCTGGCTTAGTTCGGATGTATGTACAATGTCAATACTTCCAATGTTTCTGATCCGGTATTCTGTTTTCCATATATCAGCGGCTTAAGGTGCTGGCTACAGTTTGTACATGCATGCTTCTACATCAAATTAAACTTGCTTAATTTTAGGAATGAAAGGAGTAATCACGCAACATTTAGGAGCTTATGATAGTGTGATTACAATAATTATAATAAGGGAAGGTTGGCAGGAGCAATTAAAAAGTGACTAATAATTTCAGAAATGGTCCAAAGCTCTCAAACTGCCGAAATACCTTTGTGGCTTGACACGAAGCACGTGTGGGCCGATGATCCTTTACGGATTTCGATGTATCACCCAGTATTGGTCAATCCGGCCTGGCGTTGAATGAAATGCAGACTACTTTTTCATTCCTACCAAACATTCTGCTGCAAACCGGGAAAAATACTTATTAGCTTTTCCATAGCTTAAAAGTGCCAAACAAATTTGAGCTTTTTGGGTAAAATTTAGAGTTTCTTTTGGACATTAGGCCAAAGACGGGTTCAATATAAAACAATGACTCGTCGAGAGAATAGGATTTCCGGACAAAATTTCAGTATGTGGCAACTAACTCAAGTGATAGAGATGTGTCCGAAAGGTGGCGACTGCGGCAAAAGGTGACAACTTTCTTTCGTCATTTTTTCTGCTTACAAACTGTAGGCAGTAAGTTATTTCCCAAACCAAATTGCTCCGAGACTGTTTTAAAACCTTGAAATCGCCTTTAACTTCACAGACATACCCGATAAATTAATGGTTGCATGAGCAAAAATGTTCTTTTTCGAGTCAAAAACACAACCGATTCTTTTTTATCTGAAATTCGGCAGTTTCAGTTCATCAAATGGTGTAAGAACGTTATCTATTTTCATGGAGTTAGTTGTGAAAACCCCGACTGTTTACAGTACACCAAGTGGTACCAGCACCTTAATTTATTGCTTTCAGTTATGCAGATCTTCATGCTTAGCTCTTTACTGTTGAGATGTATGAGATAAATCCTGTCACATACTAGAGATCCCTGCATCCACTGCGTCAGGTATGCTTAAAGCGTAAGTGGATCGGATATATGCGTGTGGGGCCTCAATTTCTTGTAACTTAAACATATGGCATTACAGCAAATGATATCGTTTGGGCTTAATGCAAATTCTTGCGGTTTTGACAACGCGACTTTGTGCGAAACGGGTTAGAATTCAGTCAGTATGGGCTAATCGAACTATATATGTCTAATTTTTTTCGCAAGATCTGAAGGATTTATTTAGTTAGTGAAATGCAAAATGAGTCTTGAAAGAATTTATCAGAGAAATAAACTAATGTTTTCAAGCAGGAATTAATTAACAAATTTTTCATTACAGAAAGCAATACGATCAGCGATTTCAATGTTTAACGTGTGGCGTTTCGTTCTAGTCTTAGGCGAAGCTAACATAAACCGTCCATTGCTATTCACTCCTAGTACAGAAATTTGACGTTTTCTTTCAGTAAGTAGTTCGACAAACTGTGATTCTGGTAAAATGAAAGATTATCTGAAAGAGAGATTGACCTAAATTAACCAGCTAGTTATGAGCTAAATTAATTAGGATTTAGTTATAAGCTAAACTAACTCAGATTTCATTGAGTAAAAAAGCAGAAGTACAAACCACACGCTCAAGGCAGATAAAATTAGACAATATCTGAAAGACAGCGGATTAAACATGCAAACGTGATGGTCTAATTTGGGAGATTTACTAAAATAGAGCCAAGTTTGCCATTACCCCCAAAATAACTGCGGGTTAGTTTCCACGGTAGGAGTCGGAGCAAAAGTGAAAGAAAAATGCGAGAACTACAAAGATTTCTGGAGAACACGGTTGCTATTAATGTTGCGCCAGTGTTTCTCTTGCTTTTCCTGATTATGACTAATGGTTCACTGTAATTTTGTTTCACAACCCTTAAGAAATTAATCTTGGCAAATTTTGTCAGTTTAAGCTGCTGGTATCCTTTTGTGCAGTGCTTTTGTGGTGATTTTTCGAAACGCTATAACTTTGGCAACTTTGGGAGTTGGAAAGAGCTTTATACATCGTTTTAAAGCTTATAATCTGTACATTAACATGAGCTTACGAAACTAGCAAAATTGGCAAGAAAATAGCAAAAAAACTTCCGACATGCTGACTGCTGACATGTGACAGGCTGAATATAGACCAAAAATTTTTGAACATCGATTTCTCGAAACTTGTAGAATCGGCCAAAATTTTTTCTGGTGATGATATGAAGGACATGTGGGCCGAAGGACATTTTTTGGATTTGGCTCAACAATTCTCAGTACTCCAGAAAAATCCGGCAAATGCGCGATGACACAAAATTTCGCAACTTTCTGTTCAGTTTTTCACACACTTGGAGATGTTTTAGCTCAAACCAAGAAAAATGTCCCTCCGCAATAGGGCAATTTTCGAGTCAGCCCAAAAATCACGAATCCATTAGACAGTTTTTGAGAAATCAATATTCAAAACAAAATAATCGCAATTTTGCCAAAAATAGTTTTTCGGCGAATTCCTAGCACCAAAACAACGAACTCCAGCGAATAGGTATTGATGAAATGCGCAATTCGACAATGAATCGGATTGAGTAAGTAAATAAGCCGAAATTGTCTCGCAAGATTTGGCCGTAATTTTGAAAAAACTGATTTCGTCAAAAATGGCCATTTTTTGACCCCAAAAATCGTTTTTGGCTTATACTGCCTTAACCACTTAGAGGTAGCTTCGAAGTTGCCAAAAGCAAAAATGTTCATTTTGGTGTCTTCTTTCCAGCCATAACAACCAATCCAAGGTGAAGCGAATATGTACTGAGAGAATAAGGCAAAAACCAAAACTTTCTTATCTTTAAGCCTAAAAATCCGGGACTGGTCCCAGAATGTTAAAGAGCAAGAAAATAAGGTATTTGGAAAGTTTCATCCACTTTCATAAAGAATTGAAGCTTGTAGGGTCGAATTTACACAAAGCGATACCAGCACCTTAAGCTCTGCACAAGTTTCTCATGATTGCTTCAAAAACGCGCAACAAAATTTCAGCACTCATTGGTTGAAAAAAAAGTAGAACAGGAATCCCTTGAATTACTCGTCCATGGAAAAGTGAAACTTGTATTCTAAGTTACTCTCTGGTAAATAGTGGTGACTTGCAAGGTAAAAGTTAAAGGTATTGCTCATCAGATAGCCAAAAGAGTGTCATGTCCTCCGAACTTTACTTTACATCGGCGGCAGCGCAGCAATCTATTGAACCTTTAGTTAGTGAGGCTGTATTTCTCATATTTTTACGAACATGAACTCAGAAATCTGCCTACTTTTCCTAGCTATTTGAACCCTGAGAATTTGGATGCGATTTATTACTTCAAACAGAATTTCGAAACAACTTCATTGAGAGTTTTGAGTAACAACAAAGACTTGGGTTCTGGGGGGCTTCTGAACTGCTTTAGCTTATGTGCTTTCTATTGGTTGGTAATAATTTCTTTGCGGTAGCTTAAATCACTATATCTTGCTCGCCCTTCCGCGGCCGCTGATCAGACTGTAATACGTTAGGACATGGTGAGACTACAACATGTGAGCAAGCTGTATACACTTGATTAATGATTAGAGAAGGCAAATCTACGAATTCATTCAAAAGTTCTCGATGTAAGTAAATGTCAGACTTAAACTACCACACTTAACATCTTATCTCATTCGACTCAATCTATTCATAGTGCACACCTCAGTATAGTTTCGCCTGCAAAACTACAATATCACTCATTAATTTAACTACATTAACGTTAAAGCATTAAATACATGCAAACAGCAACAGTATAAATATAATTTATCTCATCTTACACACACTTAGATTTAAAACACCCATTCCTTTCAAAATTCAATCAATCGAGGCTACCTTCAGCTATTTTAGAGTTATTCCTATCCGAGAAATTTAGGGCTAGTAAGCCCTCCAGAGCTGAAGCTCTCAATAATTCTAAAATAATCTGCTGCTCGTTCCTTACTATACAAACACACATACATATACAAATTTATGCTATTGTGTAAGCTGAGAGTTTACTTAAGCCAACTGAGGTATTAGAAAAATGGCGTGTATACATGGCCTCATGCAGTCAGAGTTCGATGAAGTTTGGTTGTAAGTCTGTCTGACGCGATTGAGGTTCGAGCACCGTCTGATCCTTACTGTAGGTGGTGGCATGGGTCAAGAGGCAGACATTTACTTTCCGAAAACGTCGGCTGTTCGGAGATAACTGTGGATTACGAAAACTTCGCTGACTATCAATGTGTACACCTCCCCCAGGCTTGCGACATTCCGCCGTATATGTCCATACTTGTGACAATTATAGCATTGCCGAATATGTAATTGAGGACGCTTAATCGTTACTGCTGGACTGGTTGCTGCCGTTGAACAAGAGGTATTTGCTTTCTGAAGGACGCAGGAATCTGATCGGGAAAGAGAGTGCTACTCTCAGCGACTACAGCCAATTTATAGGCTTCATTCAGTGATGTGACTGTCGATGGAAGCCTAGACTGCAGCTCAGCCTTAAGTCCCAGGACAAAGACTCTATTAAGACAGATCTGGTGGAACTCAGAACCGTTCCTGATCATCATAAGCTACTCGGACATACCTGTTCAATCGCAAGTAGTAATCAGTAACTGACTCGGAACGTCTCTGCTGTATGGTGTTCAACAGCTTCGTCGCAGCTTTTGGAAACATCGGACTGGCTAATAAACAATTCCTTAACCTCCTTTCTCATCAACGACCATGTGGCACACAAATTGGCCTGGCTTGATCGCACAAGCTCTTTAGCCTTGCCACAGAAGGTTGACAGCAACAAATCTATCATGAGAGGTTCATTGAAACCCAATGCGGCACACACGCTCTCAAACTGGTTAAGATGATCCAAGATATTCTCAGGTTGAAGTCCGGAAAACTGGTTCAGATGTTGCATAGCAGTAGATACTGCTTGAGTTTGACTATTCTCGGCAAAGATTCGAGCCAAACCTTTTAAGAGTCTCTCCCATCTGACGCTGAAGAGTCGAAACACGCGATTCCACCGCTGAAATGTACTGACCTGCCATGCTATCAGCCTGTGCGTTCCCTATACGCTTGCTACTTATGATCGGAGAAGAGGATATTTCGTGGTTCGTGGATGGCTCACGGAAGGACTCATTACAATCCGATTCAGATCTCCTTAACGACTGGATAGACGTGGGATAGTAATCAACAGCAGCATTTTTCGAACCCTCCTGGCGAGACAGACTCGAATCCCTGAGAAGCTTCAATTGAGAACGAAAATCTGCGATTTTATCTCCAGGCTGGCATTCCGGTTTTCGGCACCTACCTTGGGAGACTTGATTGCAATGCACTCCCCAGATGCGGTTGTTCTTACAGTACTACTACCAGAAAGCCTTATTGTTTCCAGAAAACTACTACTTACCGCCCGTTGGGCTACCAATCTGACAACCTGGAATGGGGGAGGACGGTGGAGACGGCAGAACGAACAACTCATCCTGATGACCTGGTTGATGCTCAGGAACTGGGGATATCGGCGGCGATGGTAAGCTTATGTCATCGTCGTCTCCGACTGGATAACACAGAGAGGTGGCCAATTCAGGGCGAGCTGGGAGGTCCGGTGAATATAAAGATTCCCACAAAGACTTCGGTTTAAACGGATTTCCCTATACTAGAAATTTCAGAACAACTACCAGACACGGGACTATGATTGATTGACTGAGATGGGGCAAACGCTTCGTCAACTGAGGAACAAGGATCGGGTTGGCCCTGCACGGCACGAGGTTCCGATGAACTACCAATAGATTTACCGTCGTCAGAGAAGTCTGAATCGATTCCACTATCATCATCTACGGTTTGGGTAGCCACGGACTGAAACTTCTCTACACTGTAAGCTGCAGGGCTACAAACATTACGACAGCAACAAGATCGAGGTTTCCCTCTTCACTGCAAAGAGGTGGAATGCGATGCATTGAATAACTTGGAACAATAAGCTAAGAGGATGGGGGAAAAGGGACTGTAACCGCTAAAGCTGTGACCTGAATCCACATTGTGGCAATAAAAAAACTAGGATGAAAAATAATAAAAAAGGTAGCAACTATAATTACCTAGGATGAGAAAAACTAGAAAATTAGCGAATAAGTCCAAAAAATATGATAGTAAGGTGATAATATGAAAGCCAATCTTTACCGATTTCCGGTTAATATTTAGGGGTATTTCAGCAAAAAATTGTCCTCACTGGGGGCTCCAAAATTCTGTGTAACGAACTGACTTAGATAAAGATGGTGAAATTGGTGTTTCTATACCTTATTCAAATTAATTAATCTATATGTTAAAAGATCACTGGTGGGATCTCTAAACAGGCAAACGTCGTACTCTGGGAAAGTACTTAGGTCGCAGGCTCCGATGGGGTGGTTTTCCGGCAACGGAGTCTTGACAGTTAGCCTAAATTAGGGGTCAACGATTATAATCTAAAATGGTCCTTTGGGTCGTGAATATGCAAATAAGGGTACTGTGGACTTGTGATTTGTCGCACGCAGACTTTCAGCTCTATTGGGCTGCAGGAAATCAGCGATAGATTAAGTTACTCACACGAACAATATTTATTGATATAAGATACTATGAGGCTGTCACAATGATTACAAGATACTGCAAGCAAATGATAAGGTTATTATAATGATCAACACACGAGGCAGCTATAGCTAGACCTTACAACTAGGGAAATAAAACGTTACTCAGCCAATACTTATTCTATAATGTGGCAAATGTGAATATACAGGCCAAATGCACCAAATTGATATACTATTGATAATACAGAGATACAGAATCTATAGCCCAAGGAAAAATTGAATCTTGACCTTTTTACCCTAATAACCAAATAATAGGTCCTAATATATACCTTTTTTGAGGATCCGTTGAACTTAGCCTAATAGCAGCTTCAAAGTTTTACGCGCACTTTGACCTTTTAAAACAAATTTGAAAACATCATAATATATTAAAATAAATCATTATCCAAGAAAACTAGTAAATACTTCAAACCAATTGGGAGGAATTCAAGGAATCGGCAGGCAAATAATCCGTTTTACCAAGCAGTGGTAGGCCAGATAGTTTCAAAATACACTACATTAAATTCGTACTTCCAATTAGCAAACCAATTAACCTCATTGAGGTTGTTATGTGGAAAGAAGAGCCGCTCACATCAAAGCGTGAGAAAAAGCAAAGTTGAAAGTATATATATATATATATATATAAAGAACACTGTTCAAAGTCAAAATAACCAATGGGCTCCGAAAATAGGGGCCCCTAATAACTAATCTACCAATCGTATTCTATCCGGACTGTCATCTGATTCCATATAACTGAATAATCCACGGTGCAGGATTCTTTTGTCTAAGGACCTGAATCAAATGGGTTAAAACCCGTTAATTGCATAATAACAATGTGGTTTTAACCCTGAACAACCATCCATAAATTTGTGCCTTTCTTACAGTTTGGGGATAGTAGTCGCTTTAATCTGCTGTGTTGCAACAGCAGCATAGCATCTAATTGTTAGTTAGAAAGTTAAAGGTTTGAACTAAAAAACCGTTAAAATGTGCCTCTTCCCAAGACAGAAATTAAAGCCGTCATTAGTTTGGACAAAATTTCGGTGTGGCTTACAACAAAATGTGTTAATGCAAGTCACTTGTATGATAGTAACTGGATCCATGGACTTACAGTATGACACTTAGTTGCATATAAACAGATGTGGCCTGCGCACAGAAATGTGGATCGAAAACTTCAACTTTAATGCAGCTGTATGCCTGTGATAAACAACAACTGCGCATTATACCTGATTTTAGGTAGCAAATCACAGTATTTGGTTAAGCTTCATAGTTCATAGTTTCATAGTTGCGGCAGAGAAAAAAAACAGACAAGCCTACTATAATTACCGTTCCGTTAGTCTTTGATTAATAAAATTAATTGAAAACAATAATACAGTGATGAAAGTAAGTTAAAGGAAAGCGAAGGTTAGACACTAACGAAGTGAAGTGACACTTAGTTAACTTTTAAACAGTGTAAATTGCATTCGAAATGGCATGCAAATTTGCATCTGCAGTTTGTTGCGCATCATTAGCAGAGCCAGTTCAAATCATACCTAAACGGATCGCATTAAAACCTTGTTAGAAAAGTTAAAGTTTCTTAGGTAGAAGTTTAAATAAACGTGTTCTGAGAATCTGAAATAAAGAAAGACAACTAGAAAATTTCTTAAGCCGCAATTTTGCAAGGTTAATCCTGGTCGTCATATTTGTTAAACAGAGAGCTCATGTTTTGTTGTAGTCTTGATAATTACTTCTTAGCTCGTTTCGAGGTCAATTGGAGTTTGTCACTGTTGCTGTCGTGGTCACTGTTTACTACAGGAAACATTAAAAAATGGTAATCATCAAAGGATGCGATATTTAATGATTTCTGCATAGCATATGTTTGAAATAATTCTTTTCGAAGCACTGGGTTATACTGACAACAAAATGGCTGAGTTTCTATCTTTCGTAAACACATTCAGCGAAGAAATGCTCACTTTGAACCTAAGCCTTTTCGAGTTTTGGCTTCGATGATTTCCTACTAGACTTTCGAATGTAAGTTGGCAGCTCAAATGTAAGGAAGTTAAGTTAAGTGCAAGTTGGCAAGCAAGACAAGCATGTAGGCAAATTAAGTGCAGTCTAAATCCGAACAATAATCAGAGAGCATCTTTAGTTAATTTCCAAACTTCGCGTTAACTGAGATAATGCAGTCCTTCGGTATATGATTTGTAAGTGTATCACGTTAGAGAAGGTCAAAAGCTTAGCCTACACTGGATTTTGCACGCATACACAACAATTTAGAATGTTTAAGGTAAATCTGAGAACGGGCTAAATAGAAAGTTAAGATAAAAAGTATGAATGATTTCCATGCAACATATTAATGGCAAATACCGATTTCGGGAAATATGTTGAGTTTAATCCAATACTGTTAAACAAGGTTCCTGTAATGCAGTATACTGATTTTGCTCCTTGTTTTGGATGCAGAATTTGATGGCGGAGCCAAATGATATTAACTTCAGCTTTGTCTCAACATCTGTTCTACAGAAATGGACAGAAACCTTTGGATTTAACCAGCTTCAGCTGCCTCAAAATAAGACCAGCTAATTTTTTTGGTGTAAGCTAACTCAGTTCCAAAACTAATTATCTTGAACTTCATACTTTTTTCAATTTTGATATACATACAAACTGAGAACAATGCTTTAGCAAGGAATTAAAGATGCACAATGAAGCTTAACTTTTGATGCAGTTCTTGGCACTTTTGCAAGAGGTTGCTGCTATTTATTTAGTTGTTCTCTCAATCAAACGGCTACAAATAATATCTGTAGAGATTGAACTGATTTGAGTACAAATCCCGATTGAAACTTGTTTCAAAGTGATAGTTGTGCTACAAATCGTAATATTCAATCGACTATGAACATCAGAAAAGATATTTCCTAGAATTCGCTCGTCTGCTTGCAAAGTGGGTCAGGTTTGTTTTGACATAACCTGGCCTTAGCCACAAATTTATGGATGGTGATTCCAGTTGCTCCGGTACTTTCAACAGTTTCAACAAGCCTATTCCATAGTGAGAGCTGCATTCACATTCATTTTACGAATAATTTGTATTTCTGCAGAGGCTATATAGCAAAACATAGCCAGGGCGCTAGCCGCTGGTTGTGGAACTGGTCAAGGTAAAACAGCAATCTAAGCTCAGCTCTGGATTACAGCTGGAACTGAATCTCAGAAAACAGGAGCCTACTTAAATTTCCAACATCTGTGAAAAACTCACACTACAATGTTTCTACCAAAGCCTTGAAAAAAGGAAAAATTATGATATCAGTGAGTTGTAGTAGCATCACATAAAAAATGGTGGGCTTAAGCCCTAGAACTGCCAATAGGTCGAAACATAATAATAGTGGTTCATAGCAATTCATATCGAAGGCCACTGCAACTCCTTCACCGAACATTTCGAATTTTGAAAATTTAGAGCTTGAATATTACTTTGCAGACGCATGATTAATGTTGCCAGGTGAAAGAAAACCCGCAACTATTTGGAAACGTTCGAAAGCTTTGCAAAATAGAAAATTTATTAGAGGGAATTCGCTGATATGCGAAAATCAGATAAAGGATGACTTTATTTGTTTATCTTGGACTTTAGGTGTATCTGTGGCATTTTAAGAATTTAGCACTAATTTTAACCAATATCTTGCCGGTAATTTTATTATCAAGGTAAGGAAGAGTAAAATTATTTCTAGTAGAGTTAAACGGATTTCCAATAGCTCCCCCTGCGTCTTCTAGATTTTATTTTCTGTTTATCGTAAACACCAAACCTTGCGGCAACAGTCGCAATTAATTAAATTAAAGACTTTGAAAGGACGCTTTCTAGGAAAAGCTAGAGATTAAAAGAAAAAGAAATTGTTGTTTCTGGTCTCTGCAAACAACAGAAGGTAACAACAGCAGCAATTTATCAGGTAAATGATTTCGAAATGGCAACATCAAAGGGAAACGAAGGCGAAAGGAAAAGAAATGCTGTTTCCTGTTTACAGCTTCGCTGGGAAACTAAAATATTCGCATAGCCGCTGCTTGCCGAAACCTAAACTTTACAAGACCCCACTACCATTAATTTCATTACATATAGTCTAATGCTGACTTCTGGAATCACGTTTACCGTCGGACGGTTCAGGCCCGGCTAGTTACCAGGTTGGACTCCCAGAAGTGTCAGACCTGAAAAACAACGGCTATAAGGGTTGTCGAGGTCGCAGAGCTAGAATTTGGCGTTAGTTTTGCTCTAGCTGCTGTTCTGACTTCAGTAACAAAATATGAAAGTGATTTTTTATTTGTTAAAATTTTAACAAAAAATCACCCACCCCAGGTCGGCTCAGAGGTCCGACCGGGAACTTCTATATATGTATGGATAGCGCACTGTGGTCAGGACATGTCATATGTACAATATGGATTGTCTAGGGTTTTCCCTTAGTAATAGCAGCCGAAATTCGAACTTCGGTCATGAAAATTTTTGAGGCCACTTTTGGGCACCTTCACTTAAAGGTCTGCCCTGAACGCATGGAGATGGCCTAGGGGCTCAAACTCACAGGCTGTAATGTCGATATCCGATATGTGTGGCTATCACCACGCAAAAAATTGGGTCTCTGCAACTTTCCTGTGAGTCAGGGTGGTGTGATTTTTTTGTTAAAATTTCGGGTGATATTTTTGTTGACCTTGCTATATATACGTAAGAATTTGCCATTTTTGGCAAAATTAAAGAACCACAAAACAAAACAAAGATTAATGTGGACTATATTAATAAAATTATGCCAGTAAAATTGTAGACTGTTGTGATATAGAAATAAGCAGTGCAAGAGCATTGTGCCAGATTACATATATTAGTGCATCATTTTCATATACGGACCGCCGTGTGACCGCCCGACTGACCTGATTGTGGGACTCATCAGGAGCTTACAATCAGGTTATTTTAGTGATTAGATTAACCACCCATTTTTAGATTAAAAAGTCGTTTCGTCCCCTGGCGACCAATTCCAGACATACGTGATGTTAAAAGCACGCATACAGTTAGTGCATAAATACGTATATATATATATATACATTGATACAATAGACACAGCAAAAGCAGTGATAAATAAGCTGTAATCAGTGAAGGATCAGTGATTATACCCTAACGTAAACGCAGGGTTTGCGATAAGGTGCCGTCATCCTGAGCGAATGACAGCTTTTCATAAGAGATCCCTCCAAGCGGAGGATTTTCATAAAGTGGCTAACATAAACAATAGAACACGAGTACCACAACAGCGACATTTACTGTCCATTATTTAAATAAAACCATCAAATTTGGATGCGAATCCGCACCGGCCCAAGGCAACCAGGTAGGAGCAAACCTCAAAACCGTTCCTGGCCACCAAGGGCAGAGCAAATTAAAGAACCACAAAGTAAAACAAACATTAATGTGGACTATATTAATAAAATTATGCCAGTAAAATTGTAGACTGTTGTGATATAGAAATAAGCAGTGCAAGAGCATTGTGCCAGATTACATATCTGTGTTTTTTATTTGCTCAAAAAAGTGCGCAATGACACACTTTTTTTCTGAAATGAGCAAAAAATTCTGGGCTTGTGCGCACGCTTGCGCAGTTTTTCCAGAGTCAGAAAAAAGAAGATTATTCACTGAAAAGGTTCATAAAATTTGTTCGTGTGTGGCGATTTTACAAAAATTTTTCAATTTTTCTTAGAGGCACCCAGACACAGTTATTTGCAGTCATAGCTACGTATTATCTTTGAAATCGAACTAAATTACAAGGGTATACAACTAATTGTATATTCATATTCTCACATATATTCTTTGAGTATTTGACTGCAGTATCACCGGAAAAACTTTTTTCTGTTGCTTTTATTTTAAACTTTCAGCTTTGAGTAGTGGGCTTTTCGGTATTTTTATAGAATTTGGCAGCTTCTGAGGGCTCCGATTCCCTTGTATGGCTTATTGATTTATATATGCGCCAATCAAGCTATTCAGTTTTTAGTATATATATATTTGATGTAAGACATAAGCTGTCGTTCTGAACATTTTAAAAATGTCATGCAATTGCAAATATGTACCACGTAATCGTAATTAAACTAAATTATAGTATTTTCGGCTATGCGCACTTTGTTAACGAATTGCGCAAAAAATTTAGAGGCAGTGCGCAAAAGAGCGCAAAAGTGTTTGAGCAAATAAAAAACACTGTTACATATATATATAAGTGCATCATTTTCATATACGGACCGAAACTTTGGGCCTCCAAAAAATCCTGGGGGAACCAAAAATCCCAGAAGGGGCGATTTCGGGGGGGGGGCTGTAAAAATACCCTGCAATACTAACACGCATCATTACTGTAAACTAAATCTGCACAGTAAGAGACGCTGCGCAAACAGCAGGAAGCGTTTTCAGATATTTAAGCAAGAAGGAAAATACTCATAATGATCGCTTCTATCGAAAAATTTGAAAAACTTTTGAAACCCCGACCCTCCGGTAGCACCTTAGTAAATTATGAAAACGTTTGGATCACCCAGTAAAACCACTAAGCCAGCCAACTTTGTTTGGAAGGCACATTGTGTGGAAAAGATCCGAAATAGAAAGGAAAAAATAGAAAGCGCCGCAGGCGCAGCAAAATTCTTAAGTTGATAAATTAAATGTCGGTGGCGCGAAAATTTTGTTTCAGTGCATGCGCTGCTTTCTTGGGATTAATTTTTCGTACCTCCGAATCCGTAGCCCCGCATGCCTCCTGGCTGCGCCCCTGATATATATATATATATATATATATATATTATATACGTATAATATATATATATATGTATATATATATATATATATATATATGATGCACCGGGGCCTGGCCCCGGCCCCGGTACCGACCGGGGCCAACGATTAGCTAAATTTTGTAAATTTTTGACATTTTTGACCAAAATTTTGAATTTTCGAAAGTCAAAAATTGTTACAAATCGTTTGTTTTCCCTTCGATATGAATGAAAACAACGATAGTAATATTTACATATCACAAATTATTGCAAAATTTATATTTTCAAGAAAATTTTTGAAAGTTTTCGATTTGGACCCCCAATTTCCAGCAAGGTGGGCCCCGGCACCGGCCGGGGCCACGATGAGGTCCCGACCCAGGCCCCAGTGCATCTCATATATACGTATGTATGTATGTATGTCTAACTTTATGTAACTATATATATGGTATGCAGTGCAGTTTGACGAACTCTTTCGATTGAATATGGTTTAGACTAATTTCAGGCAACTCTATGAAAGTTACGCGGCAAAATCAAAAATTTTCAAATTTTCACGCAAAGATGCCGGGATTGTCAAAGATGTGTTCAGAAATACCGATGTAGTGTTTTCTGAAAGTTTCAATCATTTTGGGTTACTTTCGCGAAAGTTATTATCCAAAATACGGGAAACGATACCACCACCTTAAAGGTCCACTAAAGCATTTGGTAAACCACACACTTTAAATACAAATTACCTACTACGTAGTCGTAAATGCTACAAGACCGAGATATGGTCATCAAAATTAATTTCAGCCACTGAAAATTACTTTGATGATGATGGGACTTTGACAACTTTGACTGAGATACTCCACTCAGTCACCACTAGCATTTAAATTTATTTCACATTCTTATTTATTAACTTGTGGATTTATGTGGAACTCAAAAACGATGCCGTTTCCACAAAAACGAGATTAGCGTTATTTTATATATACTTTCAATTTTGTTTTATTGCTGTGTGTGAAATTTTAAAATCTTGGCCTCCCCCTCAATTTCTTCTGACTACGCACTATATAGATGGTGTTGTGTATGTTTGCTCTCCACGTGTCCCCACTAAAGTAAACCAAGTGGGTGCCAACAAAAATCAAAAGTGCCATTTTAAATACACGGTTTCCATCTTCGGTACATCTTGGCATTGAAGAATTGTGGAACTAAAAAATTTAGATAAAATGGATCAGTGTTCTTCCAAACTATACATATATATATCCAACTATACTATATACATAGGAAACATATTCCCAAACCTGTTCAGAAAGTGCCCGCCGGGACTTGAACCCGGGACCCCCCCTGACTCGAAAGCCTGGGTTGCTCTACCGCTGAGCTACGGTCACGCTTGAAGAAGGAACAAGCTTGAAAATATTTCAGAAATTGCTTCTGCGTCGGAAGAAAACTGATCAAAGAAAGAGCTGGCACGTTTTTCTGAAAAACTAGAAACTGTGTATGTATACGTATGTAAATGCACGTACGCATAGCTTATGCTGCGTATTATGTAGGGGCGCGATAGCGCCCCTACATAATATGGGTGTAAAGGCGTCTGCGCGGCCCCCTGGAGACCGTGTTGGCCTGGTGCCAGCTAATTAGAGGTCCGGCGGTGATAAAAAGGTTGCTATCGTAAACAACTTGAGTAGTACTACAAGTACCACCATACTTTTGGTTCGAATTCGAAACTTCGAATTTTTTCAGTAGGCGATAGTTCGGTGCGTTTGTTTTTCTTTCTCGGTGAATAACGCTTATTGGAAATGCATTTTACGGCGAAGTGTTGGAACGATGTGGGCATTCTGGCACCATACTACTATTATATCTTGGTAGCCAAGGTTCCAAAGTCGGACTTTCGCTATTTTGGCACTTCGGTTGAAATCAACTACAGGCTAGCAGCTACGTCGGTTTGGTTTATTTTATTTGAATATATCGGACTATGCGCACAAAGCAACGAGGGGGATTTTTTAATTTCGCTGTGCAGCTTTCAGGAGATGGGCCCAAACTGCGTTTTTTCACCTGTTTTGACGAAACGCTTCAAAGTCAAATTTACACCCGAAATGACCCAAAAGTCACTAAAAATTTTACACTAAAACTACATTTTTAAACTAAATTTTACACTAAAATTTACTATGCATTTTACGGCTAAGTGTTGGAACGATGTGGGCATTTTGGCACGATACTACTATATATGTTGGTAGACAGGATCCCCCCATGCTACCTTTTTTGGTCATTTTGGGACCTGGCCAATTTTGGCTCTGTGCCAAGGTTCCAAAGTCGGACTTTCGCTATTTTTCGCAAATTTTGGCTACACTTTTCTAGAACTGGGTAGAAACTGGAGAGGTTTAGTATCTTTTGTTGAAAATTACCAGTAGGGGTGCATAAAGTAACGAGGGGGATTTTTTAATTTTGCTCCCTACCTTTCAGAAGATGGGCCCAAACTTGGCATTTTTTTGGCCTGTTCGAAGTCCCACTTTTACTACAAAATATGCCCTAAAAGTCATTAAAATGGCGTTTTTCGGCCTTGGGGTGGTGTCCATATATATATATAGTAAATCAGGGTCGCTGAAAAGGATGAGCATACTGCCGATACCGCTCGAAGTGACCACTGGTCAGCATGGCTCCCGTGGTTCCTCGCCCAGGGTCAAAGTTGGGAAAACTCACTCTAAACAGCGTTTTTCGACGTTTTGGTCGGGGGCATATATAGTAAATCGACTACGCTCGTTTGAATGGGCATATCGCCGAAATCGACGGAAGTGACCTGTGGTTACTACGGTCTATGGGGCGGGGCCTATTGACCACTGGTCAAACCCCTTAAAACAGCGTTTTTCGGCGTTTTGTTGGGGGCATATATTGTAAATCGACTACGGTCGTTTAGCATGGCACTGTTCAAGCTCCTTGTATCCATTACCGCATTGCTGGAAAGGGATCCTTTAAAATGACAGAAGGACAAGAAATAAACATGCTCCTCCGGAGCATGAAAAAGTAATATGGGTGATGGTGAGGTTGCAAAATCAAGACAGGGCTAGTCTTTAAAGTGCTTAATATGGGGCTAGGTTAAAAAATAGAAGAGGACTAGGTTGTGAGCAAATTAATATGGGCACAGCTTCGCCGAACAACACATATTCGCGGGATTTCAAGTTTCGTCTTAGCTTAGAGCTATAATGTCAGTCAATAAAAAATTTAAGCAGTTGAATATAGCTGTTTAGCTGTTTGCATGCACTGTTAGACTAGCTGCTAGGAATATATACGTAAATTATCATTACTTTGTTGTGTTGAACTACCGCAGGCTCTATATACTATTAGGAGAGATCTGAGGATATGATGCTAAAGCTATTGGTCCAAGTCAGGAGGAAATAGATCGTGGGAAATTCCTAAATTATTCTTGAATATAAATTTTCCGTATAAATGGATACGTAAAATGCGCTGGTCAGTATGAAGCACTTATCGAAGAAAACGTTTGCTAAAATAAAAGTTCCAATAAAGCTCGAGCACATATATACCGTAGCTATAGGCTATTTATGAACTATAAACCAAATGTATCGTGGATATGCATAATAATTTACATTTACAAACCGCGAATATGGGTTGTTCGGCGAAGCTGTGCCCATATTAATTCGCTCACAATCTAGTCCTCTTCTATTTTTAACCTAGCCGCATATTAAGCACTTTAAAGACTAGTCCTCTCTTGATTTTGCAACCTCACCATCACCCATATTACTTTTTCATGCTCCAGAGGAGCATTTTTATTTCTTGTAAATATTATACATATAAGCACAACGTTTAATAAATTCTTCGCACTGTGGCACAACCGGGACAGCCGGCAAGATGGCTTTTTCTAGAATGAAACAAAATGCATATATACTGCATTTTCAAATCTACAGTCATTCAGCTAGTTCGATCGCCAAAAGCTTTATTGGTTCTGGCGAAAAATTAGTTTAACCGGATTTCGCGAATGCTGATTCTGAATTTCACGAAACTTCCCGAAAATCGCATTGGTTTTCGTAAAGCATTAATCTCCTATAGACTTCACGAACGAGGACTGCGATTTTCGCGAAAATCGTTAACATTATTCGCGAAACATATTTAACTTCGCGATCGATGATTGTGATTTTCGCGAACGTTCGCGAAAGTCGACAACATTTGTCGCGAAAACGAAAATCGTAATTATTTTTCGCGATAACGGTCGGTTTCGCCGTCATGAACACGACTTTCACCGAAGTTTGCGAAAATCGCGTAGAACTTTGCGATGTCACGGTGATTCTGCTGAGCCTTACTGTATATATATATATATTTACAAGAATAAAAATGCTCCGACGGAGCATGAAAAATACAATATGGGTGATTGATACTGGGTTGTAAATGACAAAAGCAGTAGGTTAAGAGCGCACTAATATGAAACAGCTTCGCTGAACAACCCATATTCGCAGGTACTCATGCTCCACTCCACATATGACATGCAATAGGAGTAAGCAATAGGAGTATATATAAACCCTTCCGTAGATCCTTATGCAACAAACCGCGTCTCTCTAGCGTCTTCCCTGAGTCCTGTAGCTTTGACAAAAAATTGGCCATTTTAGCGTTTAAAGCGCACTAATATGGACCAGCTTCCCTGAACAACCCATATTCGCGGACACTCATGTTCCATTCCACAAATATGACGTTTATTGACATAAACTCTACATTCGTCAGCTTTCTAAGCCAGCATACTACAATAATTTTGAAATACTACGAAAGCTTACTTCAATCGTTTTATCCCGCATTGCCATTTATCCTGCAGAATTTGTGACATCAATTTTTACTGTATATATACAGTTTACTGTACGTATATGTTAATTAAGTTAATCTGTTTTATCTTAATTAAGTATATAGGTAGTATATTAGGGATCGACCGGATCCAAAATTTTGCCGGATCCGGACCCGGATCCGGATCCAGTTTGGATCCGGCCGGATCCGGATCCGGATCCGGATCTAGTCATCAAAATACATGCAAATTTTTAAAATTTTGTTCTTTGATTTTGTTAATGTTTATAGGGTTTTTTGTGGATTTGGTAATGTTTTAATTTTGGTAGTGAATTTATTTAATACGTTTCAACAATTTCTCTTTCTTTGAATACTGCAAATGACTTAAACATTTAGCTTGAAACAAACAATTTTCGCTAAGTAAGTATATAACGAATTTTTGAAATGTATGAATAAGCCGCAGCCGCAAACATGGAACAGTTAAAAATCAAAGTTTTTCAAAAAACTCAGCTTAAGTAGATTAACATTAACATTAACTTCTTACATGGAGCTTGAGAAAAATAAAACCAATACCGTTGCTGCGGAAAATAGTTATTTACGAATAAATAATTCAAGTTATAGTTTTAATAGCAACCAGGATTTTCAATTTAAAAAAACGTTTTGATCCAGATAATTCGATTATGTTGTTGCATACCGGCAGTTAAATTCTTTGTAGCAGCGGCTGAAGCCTAGCAAGACTCACCGCAACCGATACGAAAACAAACTCCGAATTTTCCATTACATATATATATAATAGGAACGAAATCGTTAGGATGAAAGTAGTCAGCACCGCTCATTTATATATGCTCGTATTTATCTATTTATGTATTCAGTATATTTGTGAAACGGCAGTACAAGCTCATAAAAATCTTTAAATTTGCTGATCTATTTTACTTGGAACCATCTTAAAAATTTCACTAAAGTTAAATTTTCTGAGCTTACAAGTCACTTAAACTTACTTGTCCAATAATTTTGCAATATATATATAAGTATGGTTAAACGCAGTAAAGTAGAGTTATATAAGACTTTGCTACTACCGAAAATTTGAAGGAAACCATTTTCTTAAAAGGATCACTTGAAAATTCAGAAAAGCACAACTTAAAATGTAGAAAACCCAACACGTAAAGGAGTCTGAAAATTGCAAATTTGTTAATTTTTTGTCTATAGATGTAGGAAAATAACCATACGCATGGACACCTATTTAACAGTAATTTATAAAAACACATATATACATATAATTATGGTTAAATTAAAAAATTCACTTAACCCGACATGCATAAAAAATAGTTAACAAAATATCAACGTCTACTGATTCGGGTTCAGTAGAATATTAAGGTACACGGGGGTCTGGGGGCGGCAGCCCCCAGTAAAAGCCACACTCTTAACACGAAAATTCGCTTCTAGAAATTAATTTTGAGCGCTCCAGGCATTAATATTTTAGTTTCAGTAATAAATTTCCTTTGGTTCGTTAACTGAAAAAAGATCCGGATCCGGATGGTTTTTCTGCCGGATCCGGATCTGCAATATCCGGCAGGATCCGGATCCGGATCCGGATATCCGGTCGATCCCTATAGTATATATACAGGGGCGTATCCAGGGGGGTGGTCCAGGGGGTTCGGACCCACCCCTTTTTGAGCCCTGACCCCCCCCCCATCTTCTGCGGCAGGTGATCATTTTTCACTAAACTATTGAAAAGCAAATAAAGATAGAATTAGTGTGTTAGGTGTTATGTTCATTTACATTATTCTGTACTTAAACGTGTATATACGTATAAATCAAAATTCAAACTACTGGAACAGGTTATTTCAAATTCAGAAATTGTGAGTCATAAAGTACGTACGTTTCTACCTACATTTAAAGCAGGAGATTCAGTCTAGGTTATTTTGGTCAAAAATAGCGTCGTTTGCAGAAATGAACAATAGTTTTGACAACGCCAATATAAAAATGACTAAAGAATTACCAAGCTAAAATGTGGAAGTAGCACCAAATTTAAAAAAGAATGCAACGTTTCCATTATGTTTTAACCGTGATTTTTTTAAAAATTTATCAGATCTTGGGGGCTGCCGCCCCAATCCCCCGCTCTAGTCTATATTGTCTTTGTAATTTATGTTAAGGTGCTGGTATCCTTTTGTGCAGTGCTTTTGTTGGTGATTTTTTGAAACGCTATAACTTTCGCAATTGTGGGAGTTGCAAAGAGCTTTATATATACATCGTTTTAAAGCTTATTGTCTGTACATTCACATGAGCTTACAGAACTGGCAAAATTAGCAAAAATAGCAGAATTTTTCTGACAAGTTGACATCTAACAGGATGAATATATACCAAAAGTTTTTGAACATCGATTTCTCAAAACTGAAGAATCGGCCAAAAGTTCTTTTTGTGCCACGATATGAAAGACATATGGGCCGAGGGACGTTTTTTTGGATTCGGCTCAGCAGGTCTTAACAGTCGAGAAAATCGGCCAAATGCACAGTAACACGAAATTTCGCAACTTCGCATTGAGTTTTCTTGCTACGTACTCAATATGTTTTAGCCCAAACCAAGAAAAACGTCCCTCCGCAGAAGTGGGAATTTTAATTCTGCCGAAAATCTCCGGAACCCGTCAGGTAGTTTTTGAGAAATCGATGTTCGAAACAAAATAATCGCAGTTTTGCCAAAATGGTTTTTCGGCCAAATCTCTAGCTGAAAGCAATAAAGTCAGGCTAATACGCATTCATAAAATGTGCATTTGGTCGATGTATCAATTGAGTATAACTAAGCCAATTTTGCCCGTTATATGTGGCAGTAATTTTGAAAAAACTGATTACCTCGAAAATCGCCATTTTTTGACCCTAAAAACAGTTTTTTTGCTTATACAGACTTAACCACTGGAGATAGCTCAAAGGTTGTAAGAGCAAAAATGTTCATTTTCGAGTCCTCTTTCCAGCCATAACAACCAATCCCGTGTCTTGTCTATCTACTGGGAGCCTAAGGCCAAAAACCAAAACTTTCTTATCTTTTGGCCTAAGAATACGGGACTGGTCCTAAAATGTTAAAGAGCACGGAAATAGGTTATTTCGTAAGTTTTAGCCCTTTGCGTAAAGGACTAAAGCCGTAGGAGTCAAAAATACCCGAAAGGAAACCAGCACCTTAAGCTTGGACAAAGTTTGAATAGTCAATCAGTATTAAGCCGTACGTAGATTACGAGACTTCATGCTACATCCTTCAATTGCATTTTTGATGCACGTTTCTCATACCATTTTCGTTGAAAATTTTTTGAAAACTTTCTCTTCGGGTTTTCTCGGCATGCTAGCTACCTATCCGAGCATGCCAGTATTTAAGAACTTTTATCGCGTAAATGCTAAAAACTACTAGGGATAGATCTGGATGGCAGTCCCGTCGTGGCGATTTGAAGGTAAGAAAAGTAGACAGGAAAAACAGAAAAAGGCTTATATATATCCACAAATTTTGCGAGTGCGTATACATACGTATATATATATATTTCCAACATTTTCACCAGAGTTTCGGATAGAAAAAGTCTAAAATGTCATTCGATTTTAGCAAAAAAAGTGTTAATTTTTAAAAATTTTCTTGTTTCTGCAAGATGAAAGAAATTAAAAGATTTGAAGAACGATTTCATCCAAAAAGCAAAAACGTTCTTCAACTTCTGGGGGCGCCGCCCCCAGGCCCCCGAATCGTATTCTGTTATTCTGATTATTGTTAGTACTCAATAATGTTACATATAATATATAGACAGTCATATTTGTAAGTACGTAGTTACGTGAGTTTGCGGGACAGTGTCAATTATGAAGCAATACACGCCAACACACAGGAGGGCGAGTATGTGCTTCGCTTGTACAGTCTGCTGTAGAACTGAACTGGATAAAAACAGTGCAGTTGGGTGGTCCTGGGGGGAGCATAAAAATTTTTTTGACCCACCCCTTTTCAAAATCCTGGATACGTCGGTGTATATATATGTATATTATATACGAGCACAACTTACATACGTACGTAGTTGTTGCAGACGCTGAGTTATGCTTACAAATAGGTAAACTATTATTGAAGAACTTCCGTCAGTATCAGGCTGGGCAGTTTCCGCGCGCATCAAGCTGGGCATATTAGTGCGCTTTAAACCTAGTCCTCTTGTCATTTACAACCTGCCCCTCCCATATTAACGTTTTAAAACCTAGTCCTATGTCCGCTTAAAACCCCATGTCACCCATATTTCATTTTTCATGCTCCATGGGAGCATTTTTACTCTTGTATAAGAGATGCACCGGGGCCGGGACCATAAAGGCAGAAAGTAGCTCGATTTCTGAAAATTTTAGCTGGTCAAAATCCTGGCTTATTTTTGCAGCCCCACTATAAATTTTGACCTCTCCCCCATAACCTCTCTCCCTAACCCAAAAAAGTGCCAAATTTCATAATTTTTACCCTAAATCTTCAAAAAATTTTCGGCTTCGCCGGAATTTTAACGCAATTTTCCGCTATTTTAGCGTAAAAACACCTAAAATTAGTCAGTTGTTAGCGATTGTTGGCAGTTTTTACACAAAAAACCTAAAAATTCGCAAAATTTTTTCAAAAATATTCCCCCCTTTTGGTGAGCTCTCCCATAAATTTTGGCCTAAAAATAAGCCAGAAATCAAATAAAAACAATGTGTATATATATATATATATATATATATTCAGGTATATACGTTTCGTTCAGACAAGTGATTATCTCCTTGTTTTTATTCATTTTTGATATGAAAAGTTGCAGAAAACAGTAAAATTCTTAAAAAATTTAGCCAAGGTCAGGTCCCGGTAATGTCTCAGGCTGCAAGCTATTCTCAATAGCCGCCTGGATGTTTCAGGCCGCACGCGTGATGGCTAGCCTTTTAGCGTTCCTATGCGAGACTAGGTCCAGACGAAAACAAACAATATAATTGGCCTACTTAGTTTCCTCATCATACTGATTCGTATATCACTTGCAGGAAAGTGTTTACGCTTCTTTTTCTTTATAAATCCAGGCATATGTTACTAGTTAAAACTGGCTTTAAAGTAATCGTCAGGAAGCAGTGTCACAGAATATACCACCAATGTGTAGGTAGGTATATATATATATATATATATATATATATATATATATATATATATATATATATATATATATATATTATATTATATGTGTTCTGTCTGCAGACACTGTCTCTAACGTATTAACTGCTTTGTCTGTTTAGCTTACGTAATGCTAGCTGCTGTTTCTTTTCAAAACAAACACTTTTCATTTCACTTGCATAAATCTTATTTAGCTAATGTACTTAACACAGGGCAAGGTTACTCGAAAAATTCAAAAGACATTATATATATATAATATATATATAGACGTATACAGGGGCGTATCCAGGGGGTGGTCCCGGGGGTCCGGACCCACCCCTTTTGAGCCCTGACCCCCCCTCATCAAATATAAATAGAAATTTCGCGCCCGTGGCGCGATTAGTGTGTTCATTTATATACATTATTTGAACCTAAACGTGTATAAATAATATATATATATATATATATAAATCAAAATTCAAACATTTATATATTGGAACAGGTAATTTCAAATTCAGAAATAGTGAGTCATATACGTTTCTACCTACATTTAAAGCTGCAGATTCAGTCTAGGTTTTTTGGTCAAAAATAGCGTTGTTTGGAGAAATGAACAATAGTTTTAACGACGCCAAAATAAAAATGACGAAAGAATGAAAAAGCCAAAATGTGGAAGTAGCACCAAATTTTAAAACAAGTAACAAAAATGCTCCGCACAAAAGGGAATAATATGTGTGTTGGGCCTATGTCTGTCGTTTAAATTCCGGTTGAGAAAGCAAGTATATAAATCCGACACAGCAAGTTTGGGTGGGTGGTTCTATGGCGAAAGTTGTTCAGTTCGATGAGGGCCTTCATTTGACTCGAAATTTGACCACTTTTGAAAATTTTAATTTTTGACCCAAAATCGCCTAAGTCTCCACCCCACCCCACCACAGCCCTCTACAGCCACTTTAGGTACGCACTTCTATGACAAAAATTGCTCAGTTCGATGCGGGCTTTCATTTGGTACCAAATTTGACCACTTTTGAAAATTTTAATTTTTGACCCAAAATCGCCTAAGTCCCCACCCCACCCCACCACAGCCCTCTACAGCCACTTTAGGTACGCACTTCTATGACAAAAGTTGTTCAGCTCACTTAGGGCTTTCATTTGGTACCAAATTTGACCACTTTTGAAAAATTTTATTTTTGACCACTTGACCGCCTACCCGATTTACCCTTCAAACGGCAAAGTGGAGCCAGTCCAGCAAAATGGGTGGGTCGGACGGCAAAACGGACTCCTGAAATGAGCTGGGCGCACCAGAAAACCCCTATGGACAAAGTTTTGAGAGGCTATGCACAGTCCTATATGGTGTTCTTGTAAGTCGGTACCGACTTGACCCTCCCGACAGCAAAGTGGAACCAGCCCAGCAAAATGGGTGGGTCGGACGGCAAAACGGACACCGGAAATGAGCTGGGCGCACCAGAAAACCCCTATGGACAAAGTTTTGAGAGGCTATGCACAGTCCTATATGGTGTTCTTGTAAGTCGGTACCGACTTGACCCTCCCGACAGCAAAGTGGAATCAGCCCAGCAAAATGGGTGGGTCGGACGGCAAAACGGACACCGGAAATGAGCTGGGCGCACCAGAAAACCCCTATGGACAAAGTTTTGAGAGGCTATGCACAGTCCTATATGGTGTTCTTGGAAGTCGGTACCGACTTGACCCTCCCGACAGCAAAGTGGAACCAGCCCAGCAATATGGGTGGGTCCGACGGCAAAACTGCTTACGGGAATCAATTCGCCGTGCCAGAAAACCTTTGTATGAAAGAATTGAGCTTTCTAAGTTGAATACACAGCGAGAAATTTCGATTTTTCATTTTTCGAATTTTCACCATTTTTGACCGGCCACAGTGGTCGCATGGGAAGTGATAGAGAAACGAGACTTAGCTATTTAGTTAGTTCAATATATGTAGTTTCTGAATATAAAAAGAAATCGGCTCCAGCTCTTAACGTTCGAGCTGCGCAGCGACCACAAAAATGGTCACTTTTCGCTCTGAGCCGACTTTGCGGCGCCGCTGCGGCGCTGTGGCGCACCTGCGGCGCAAAAAAAGTAGCGATTCTTAAATGGCGCATGGGGTACTACCAGACCCTATACCCCTTTAGGTCCGGCCTCCGCTGCAGATTACGTGAAAGAGGCGGAAAGTCAGGACAATACGACCATTAAATAGGAGAAACCGGAAAAAAAAAACATCGCCGCCATAACCGGTCCGGGGCGCAACTTTTTAACGGAAAGTGATACGGGGCTGAAACTTCGCACACATACTAAACTCGATGTGCTCTACAATTTGCGCATGAAATCTGCGCAGGATCTGCGCAGGATTTTGCGCAGCCTCTGCGCAGCTTATTTTACGGTGTCTCCAGGGACTTTTGACACATATTATAGGGGTCACTGCCGCGACCCCTATGAAAAGAATGCAAAGTTTCTATTATGTTTTAACAGTGATTTTTAAAAACTTTCTCAGATTTTGGGGGCTGCCGCCCCCAATCCGCTGCTCTATATTGTCTTTGTAATTTATGTTAAGCTTCTACAAAGCTTGAATAGTCAATCAGTATTAAGCCGTACGCATATAGATTACGAGACTTGATGCTTCATCCTTCAATTGCATTTTTGATGCACGTTCCTCATACCATTTTCGCTGAAATTTTTTTGAAAACATTTTCTTCCGATTTTCTCGGCATGCGAGCTACCGATCCGAGCATGCCAGTATTTAAGAACTTTTATCGCGTAAATCCTAAAATAAAAACTACTAGGGATAGATCTGGATGGCAGTCCCGTCATCGCGATTTGAAGGTAAGAAAAGTAGACAGGAAAAACAGAAAAAGGCATATATATTATACGTATATCCAAAAAATTTCGCGAGTACGAATACATACGTTTCCAACGTTTTCACCAGGTTTTCTAATAGAAAAAGTCTACAATGTCATTCGATTTTAGCAAAAAGTTCTTATTTTGCCCTCAAAAAGTGTTAATTTTTAAAAATTTTCTTGTTTCTGCAAAATGAATGAAATTAAAGATTTGAAGAACGATTTCTTCTAAAAAGCAAAACCTTTCTTCAACTTCTGGGGGCTCCGCCCCCCAGACCCCCCGAATGGTATTCTGCTATTCTGATTATTATTAATATATACTCAGTAATGTTACACACGTAATGGACACTCATATTTGTAAGTGCGTACAACGTGAGTTAGAATATATACTTGCGGGACAGTGTGAATTCTGAAGCAACACACGCCAACACACCGGAGGGTGAGTATGTGCTTCGCTTGTGTAGTGTTGGTGTGTATTGTTGAACTGAACTGGATAAAAACAGTTCAATTGGGTGGTCCTGGGGGGGGGGGAGGATAAAAATTTTTTGGACCCACCCCTTTTCAAAATCCTGGATACGCCGGTGTACGTATACAAAGTTTCTCTTGCTCTCTACTATGCCTCGAAATCTCTCAATTGTAAATATATATCTGAAAACTGTTGAGTAAATTTTTGAACTTCCTCTCTATGCTTACGCAAGGTATAAAATAAAGGCAACAAAGCTTTCAAGATTTCAAGCTTATATAATTTTAGAAACTTAACAATAAACATCATTCTATAATACTAAGCCCCATCCAACTAATTGCAACAATTGAAAAAAGTATATATAGAGATGCACCAGGGCCGCCACTACGGGGCCGGGGCCAGCTGTTGGCTCCAGTCAGAACCGGGGCCTTAAAGGCAGAAAGTAACTCAAGTTGGCGGCACAGCTTGGCCTTAGTGGTCGTCAGCTGGTGCAGTCAGTTGTTTGTACTGCCGCTACTACTGGGTTAGCTTTGCTAAGGTGACCTCTGCTTCTCGTAATGTCACTCCTTCGGGTCCCAGTACTGAGAATTGTACCATTTCCCCTCCGGCTCCGGGTCCCGTCCGCAAAATCCTGGCATCTTTCTGCTGCGAGTCGCTGTTCCAGGAGTCATAAATGGTCGGCACCCGAATCCATTATGGTCAAAAATGGGGGAGGGAATCTGTAGTCCCGTCTGGGTGAAATTACCCCTTCTGTCCCTTGGCTCAGGGTATCACCGGGCCTTATAAGGACAGCCGGAAAATTTTTTGAAAATTTAGGGTAAAAATAGTAAAATTTGGCAATTTTTGGGGTTATGGGGGGGAGGTCGGGATTTATGGGGGGGCTTTTCATGGGGGGGGGGGCTCCTCGAATGGGGGGGGGGAGGTCGCCGAATGGGGGGCGGCCCCACCCCCCACTAGGGATAAGCCAGCTACCGGGCCTTATATGGACAGTTTACCCAGTGGGTGAATGGCTCGCTGTTTGCCCTTCTTGTATCCATGGGGTAACTGCCGTGTAGCTGCAGCTGTTGCTGGTTATGTCTGCTTGAAGACAGTGGGATTCTCGGATATCTGGATCTATGGCATTACAACGGAGCTGGACGAACGCACAGCCACCAATTTTTACTGATCAGCCATGGCTGTCTACATCTTAAAGTATCTTAAAGTAAGTAAGTTCTACAAATTTTAACGAAAATCGGACAAAAACTCTGTCAATGCAGTTTTCTTTCAACCAAGTGATTACCTTCTTGTTTTCATTAATTTTTTGGCATGAAAAGTTGCAGAATTATAGTAAAATAGCAGTAAACTGGCCTTATTCTCCTGGGGGGGGGTGGGGGGCCCCCATAAACACCCTTCCCCCCCCCCCAAAAAAAGTGGGTGCCCCTTTTGGTGCCAACTTTTGCCTGAAAAAATCGCTCAAAAGGCCAAATTTTCAAACATTTTCCGGCTTCGCCGGAGATTTGTAGTCGATTTTTGCCTATTTAAGCACTAAATCCGCTTATTTTTGGCAATTGCTATAAAAATAGCGCAATTTTTAGCATGTTTTTAGAAAAATCTTGAAAAAGTTTCGCCCCCCCCCAAAATGACTCGCCCCCCGAGCCCCCCCCCAAGAAAAAATCCCTAGAATAAGCCCAGGTAAAAACTTTTAAAAATTGAGCTAGATTCAGGCCCTGGTCAAGCCCGGCCTGTCTCCGGTGCATCCCTGCTTTCTAGACCCTAGTATGTGTGCATGTATATATGTATGTGTATATATATAAATAAATATATATATAGATATACGTATATATATATATTAGGGATCGACCGAATCCAAAATTTTGCCGGATCCGGCCCGGATCCGGATCCAGTTTGGATCCGGCCGGATCCGGATCTAGTCATCAAATACATGCAAATTTTTAAAATTTTACTCTTTGATTTTGTTAATGTTTATGGTTTTTTGTGGATTTGGTAATGTTTTAATGCTGATAGTGAATTTATTTAATACGTTTCAACAATTTCTTTTTGTTTGAATGCTGCAAATGACTTAAACATTTAGCTCGAACAAACAATTTTCGCTAAATATAACGAATTTTTGAAATGTATATATGAATATGCCGCAGCCGCAAACATGGAACAGTTTACAATCAAAACAAAATCAGCTTACGTAGATTAACATTAACATTAGCTTCCTACATGGAGCTTGAGAGAAATAAAACCAATGCCGTTGCTGCTGAAAATAGTTATTTACGAATATGTAAATAATTCAAGTTAAAGTTTTATTAGCAACCAGCATTTTCAATTTAAAAAACGTTTTGATCCAGTTCATTCGATTATGTTGTTGCGCCGGCAGTTAAATTTTTTGTAGCAGTGGCTGAAGCCTAGCAAGACTCACCGCAACCGATACGAAAACAAACTCCGAATTTTCCTTTTCATTAAATATTAAAAACGAAATCGTTAGGATCAAAGTAGTCAGCACGGCTCATTTATATATGCCTGTATTTATCTATTTATGTATTCAGTATATATATATACAAGTAACAAAAATGCTCCGCACAAAAGAGGATAATATGTGTGTGCTGGCTGTATCGTATATATATCCTTTAAATATATAATAAATAAAAATAGGTATATATATCCTTTAAATTCCGGTTGAAGAAGTAAAGACAAAAGTTTCATGGGCACGTGACGTTATTTGGCACAGCAAATCTTGGTGGCTGGTTCCATGTCAAAAGTTGCTCAGCTCACCTAGGGCTTTCATTTGGTACCAAATTTGACCACTTTTGAAAACTTTCATTTTTGACCCAAAATCGCCTAAGTCCCCACCCCACCACAGCACTCTACAGCCACTTTGGGTACGCAGTTCTATGACAAAAGTTGCTCAGCTCGCTAAGGGCTTTCATTTGGTACCAAATTTGACCACTTTTGAAAACTTTCATTTTTGACCGAAAATCGCCTAAGTCCCCACCCCACCCCACCACAGCACCCTACAGCCACTTTGAGCATGCAGTTCTATGACAAAAGTTGCTCAGCTCGCTTAGGACTTTCATTTGGTACCAAATCTGACCACTTTTGAAAACTTTCATTTTTGACCGAAAATCGCCTAAGTCCCCACCCCACCCCACCACCAGGGGCGTATCCAGGATTTTGAAAAGGAGGGGGTTTTAACTAAAATTTACTGAAAAGGAGGGGGTTTTGACAGAAATTTGCACTTTTGTAATGGAGTATTCATAAAAGTTAACCCAAAAGCCAAAGGAGGGGGTTTCAACCCCCAAAACCCTCCCCTGGATACGCCCATGCCCAACTCAGCACTCTACAGCCACTTTGAGCATGCAGTTCTATGACAAAAGTTGCTCAGCTCGCTCAGGGCTTTCATTTGGTACCAAATTTGACCACTTTTGAAAAATTTCATTTTTGACCGAAATCGCCTAAGTCCCCACCCCACCCCACCACAGCACTCTACAGCCCCTTTGAGCATGCAGTTCTATGACAAAAGGTGCTCAGCTCGCTTAGGGCTTTCATTTGGTACCAAATTTGACCACTTTTGAAAAATTTCATTTTTGACCGAAAATCGCCGAAGTCCCCACCCCACCCCACCACAGCACTCTACAGCCACTTTGAGCATGCAGCTCTATGACAAAAGTTGCTCAGCTCGCTTAGGGCTTTCATTTGGTACCAAATTTAACCACTTTTGAAAAATTTTATTTTCGACCACTTGACCCCCCACCCGACTGACCCTTCAAACGGCAAAGTGGAACCAGCCCAGCAAAATAGGTACGTCGGACGGCAAAACGGATACCGGAAATCAGCTGGGCGCACCAGATAACCCCTATAGACAAAGTTTTGAGAGGCCAGGTAGAGCCTACTATGGACCTCCAGGAAGCGGTTTCCGACATGACCCTCCAGACGGCAAAGTGGAACCAGCACAGCAAGATGGATGAGTCCTACGGCAAAAAGGACACCGGGAATGAGCTGGGCGCACCAGAAAACCCCTATGGACAAAGTTTTGAGAGGCCAGGTACAGCCTACTATGGACCTCCAGGAAGCGGTTTCCGACTTGACCCTCCCGACGGCAAAGTGGAACCAGCCCAGCAAGATGGGTGGGTCTGACGGTAAAACTGACTGCGGGAATCGATTCTCCGTGCCAGAAAACCATTGTATGGAAGATTTGAGCGTTCAAAGTTAAATAGATAGCGAGAAATTTCGATTTTTCTTTTTTCGAATTTTCGCCATCTTTAACGGGCCACTGTGGTCGCTAGGGAAGTGATAGAGAAACGCAACCTGGACCGTTAGTTAGCTCAATATATGTAGTTTCTGAATATAAAAAGAAATCAGCTCCAGCTCGTAACGTTCGACCTGAGCGACGACCACAAAAATGGTCACTTTTCGCTATGAGCCGACTTTGCGGCGCCACTGCGGCGCTGTGGCGCAGCTGCGGCGCAAAAAGTTGTGATTCTTAAATTCTTTAGGGGGTACTACTAGACCCCATAGCCCTTTAGGTTGGCCCACCGCTGCAGATCACGTGAAAGCGGCGAACATTATGTACAATACAACCATCAAATAGGAAAAACCGGAAAATAACATCGCCGCCATAACCGGTCCGGGGCGCAACTTTTTAACGGTAAGTGATACGGGGCTGAAACTCCACAGATATACTAAACTCGATTTGCTCTACAATTTGCGCAAAAAATCTGCGCAGGATTTTGCGCAGCTTCTGCGCAGCTTATTTTACACTGTCTCCAGCCACTTTTCACACATATTATAATGGTCGCTGCCGCGACCCCTATGATACGTAGGAAAGAGAAGGCGTAAGAAAAAGCGGGGGTCTGGGGGCGACAGTCCCCAGCTAAAAGCTAGAGCTTTTTTTAAAATTTAAAGTACTTTGGAAATTTTTTTAGAGCATTTTCTGGTTAGCGGGAGCAAAATTTGACTGTGCATGTATGTGTGCATTTTTAAATTCGCCACAAATTAAAGTCTTCAGCCACTTTTCACACATATTATAGGGGTCGCTGCCGCGACCCCTATGATATATATATATATACAAGTAACAAAAATGCTCCGCACAAAAGGGGATAATATGTGTGTTGGGCCTATGTCTATCCTTTATATTCTGGTTGAGAAAGGCATAAATCCGCACAAATCACAGCACTCTACAGCCACTTTGAGCATGCAGTTCTATGACAAAAGTTACTCAGCGCGCTCAGGGCTTTCATTTGGTACCAAATTTGACCACTTTTGAAAAATTTCATTTTTGACCGAAAATCGCCTAAGTCCCCACCCCACCCCACCACAGCACTCTACAGCCACTTTGAGCATGCGGTTCTATGACAAAAGTTGCTCAGCTCGCTTAGGGCTTTCATTTGGTACCAAATTTGACCACTTTTGAAAAATTTCATTTTTGACCGAAAATCGCCTAAGTCCCCACCCCACCCCACCACAGCACTCTACAGCCACTTTGAGCATGCAGTTCTATGACAAAAGTTGCTCAGCTCGCTTGGGATTTCATTTGGTACCAAATTTGACCACTTTTGAAAAATTTCATTTTTGACCGAAAATCGCCTAAGTCCCCACCACACCCCACCACAGCACTCTACAGCCACTTTGAGCATGCAGTTCTATGACAAACGTTGCTCAGCTCGCTTAGGGCTTTCATTTGGTACCAAATTTGACCACTTTTGAAAAATTTTATTTTCGACCACTTGACCCCCCACCCGACTGACCCTTCAAACGGCAAAGTGGAACCAGCCCAGCAAAATAGGTACGTCGGACGGCAAAACGGATACCGGGAATGAGCTGGGCACACCAGAAAACCCCTATAGACAAAGTTTTGAGAGGCCAGGTAGAGCCTACTATGGACCTCCAGGAAGCGGTTTCCGACATGACCCTCCAGACGGCAAAGTGGAAACAGCTCAGCAAGATGGATGAGTCCTACGGCAAAAAGGACACCGGGAATGAGCTGGGCGCACCAGAAAACCCCTATAGACAAAGTTTTGAGAGGCCAGGTAAAGCCTACTATGGACCTCCAGGAAGCGGTTTCCGACTTGACCCTCCCGACGGCAAAGTGGAACCAGCCCAGCAAGATGGGTGGGTCTGACGGTAAAACTGACTGCGGGAATCGATCCTCCGTGCCAGAAAACCATTGTATGGAAGATTTGAGCGTTCAAACTTAAATAGATAGCGAGAAATTTCGATTTTTCATTTTTCGAATTTTCGCCATTTTTGACGGGCCACTGTGGTCGCTAGGGAAGTGATAGAGAAACGCGACCTGGACCGTTAGTTAGTTCAATATATGTATTTTCTGAATATAAAAAGAAATCAGCTCCAGCTCGTAACGTTCGACCTGAGCGACGACCACAAAAATGGTCACTTTTCGCTATGAGCCGACTTTGCGGCGCCACTGCGGCGCTGTGGCGCAGCTGCGGCGCAAAAAAAGTTGTGATTCTTAAATTCTTTAGAGGGTACTACTAGACCCCATAGCCCTTTAGGTTGGCCCACCGCTGCAGATCACGTGAAAGCGGCGAACATTATGTACAATACAACCATCAAATAGGAGAAACCGGAAAAAAAAAACATCGCCGCCATAACCGGTCCGGGGCGTAACTTTTTAACGGTAAGTGATACGGGGCTGAAACTTCACAGACATACTAAACTCGATGTGCTCTACAATTTGCGCATGAAATCTGCGCAGGATCTGCGCAGGATTTTGCGCACCATCTGCGCAGCTTATTTTACACTGTCTCCAGCCACTTTTCACACATATTATAGGGGTCGCTGCCGCGACCTATGATATCCTATGATATATATATATATATATATATATATATATATATATATATATATATATATATATATATATATTTGTGAAACGACAGTACGTACATGTTCATAAAAATCTTAAAATTTGCTGATCTATTTTACTTGGAACCATCTTAAAAATTTCACTAAAGTTAAATTTTTTGAGTTTCCAAGTCGGTTAAGCATACTTGTCCAATAATTTTGCAATAAATAAGTATGGTTAAACGCAGTAAAGTAGAGTTAAAATTTTGCTACTACCGAGAATTTGAAGGAAACCATGTTCTTAAAAGGATCACTTAAAAATTCAGAAAAGCACAACTTAAAATTTACAAAAAGAAACACGTCAAGGAGCCTGAAAATTGCAAATTTGTTAAATTTTTGTCTATAGATGTCGGAAACTAACCATACGCATGGACACCTGTTTAACAGTAATTTATAAAAACATACATATATATACATATAATTTTGGTTAAATTAAAAAATTCGTTTAACCTGACATGCATAAAAATTAGTTAACAAAATATTAACGTCTATTGATTCGGGTTCAGCTGAATATTAAGGTACACGGGGGTCTGGGGGCGGCAGCCCCCAGTAAAAGACACACTCTTAACACGAAAATTCGCTTCTAGAAATTAATTTTGAGCGCTCCAGGCATTAGTATTTTAGTTTCAGTAATAAATTTCCTTTGGTTCGTTAACTGAAAAAAGATCCGGATGGTTTTTCTGCCGGATCCGGATCTGCAATATCCGGCAGGATCCGGATCCGGATATCCGGTCGATCCCTAATATATATATATATATATATATATATACAAGAAAGTAAAATGCTCCTCCGGAGCATGGAAAAGTAATATGGGTGGATGGGGTGAGGTTGTAAAATCAAGAAAGGACTAGCTTTGAAAACGCTTAATATAGGCTAGGTTCTAAAAGAAAGGAGGACTAGGTTGTGGGCGAACTATATAATATGGGCACAGCGTCGCCGAACAACCCATATTCGCGAGCTCTAAATATTATACATTCATCTATATCGATTTCTAGACCTTAAATTATAGCTCTAGATTCTAAATTAGATTAATCTATATCCGAATATTCGTACTTCCATGTATTATATAGTCAGACTTTTCCTTCGAGAAAGTCTAAGCTTACTAGTGTTCATTTTATGCATTTATACAGACAGCATATTTACAGAATAATTTCATAGCGATTGTCATAGTTTAACGCAAATGAGTGTTTAACGCAATTTTCTGAATGGCTGATGATGTGCGGAAAAGGGGGGGGGGGTTGCGGCGCCGAGTGGAGGACGATAGAAATCTAAATAGCAGGCTCTTTTATGCGAATTTGGAACGCAAATGAGTGTTTAACGCAATTTTCCGAATGGCTGATGATGTGCGCTAGGCCACTTTTGAAAAAAATCGATTTTTGGCCAGTCCGGACCCTGGTTAGGACGCCACAGGCCGCTGGGTCCACTTTGGAGGGGTCCTCCAATGAGAAAAATGTTCCCCTCTCCAAGGGCTTTCATTTGATACCAAATATGAACACTTTTGAAGACTTTCATTTTAGACCCACACCGGACCCACTGTATATAGGTGGGCGCTGTGGGTCAGGGGTCACATCCACCGACCTCAGCAGTATGCTCATCGTTTTCAGCGACCCCGATTTACTATAATGGGTACCACCACAACGCCGAAAAACGCCATTTTTAGTGAATTTTAGACCATTTCTAGTAAAAGTGGGACTTAAACTTTTTGCCAAAACAGGTGAAAAAATGCAAAGTTTGGGCCCATCTCCTGAAAGCTCCAGAGCGAAATTAAAAAATCCCCCTCGTTACATTCCGCGCATAGTCCGAAATATTCAAATAAAACAAACCAAACCGATCTAGCTACTAACCTGTGAAAAAAAGTCGATCACAACCGAAGTGCCAAAATAGCGAAAGTCCGACTTTGGGGCCTTGGCACAGAGCCAAAATTGGCCAGGTGCCAAAATGACCAAAAAAAGGTTGCATGGGAGGACCCTGCCTACCAACATATCATAGTAGTATAGGACCAAAATGCCCATATCGTTCCAACACTGCGCTGACATAAGCACTTCCGAAAAGCGTTATTAACCGAGAAAAAAACAAACGCACGGTAACTCCAGCCTAGTGCAAAATTTCGAAGTTCGGAATTTTAACCAAAAGTATGGTGGTACTTGTAGTACTACTCGAGTACTTTACGATGGTAACATTTTTAACCCTCCCGGGCCTCTAATTAGCTGGCACTAGGCCAACACTGTCTCCAGGGGGCCGCGCAGACGCCTTTATACCCATATTATTATAGGGGAGCGCGAGAGCGCTCCCCTATAATATGGGTGTAAAAGGCTCAGTGCGGCCCTTGGAGACCCGTTCGAGCTCCGTGCCAGCTAAATACTCAACCAAACTGGACAATTTTGGTATCGTTGGAATCTACACGGCGAGTACTACAAGTCGCAAAAAAGTTTTGGTCAAAATTTCCAACTTTGAAAATTTTCGCTTCCGGGCAAGTTAGGTCCGTTTGTTTTTTTTCCGTGTAAGTCACGCTTGGAAAAATGCAATTTTCTGTCGCAGTGTTAGAACGATCTGGAAAACATATGAAACTTGGTGAAAATTATGTCTGTAGTAAGGAGGAACTGTAGCTATGTTAGTTAGTGCACTCTGTAGCTTCCACCGTGCTGTATGTGCTGCCCCAAACACAGCACAGTCGATAACAAGTTATTCTTTCGTCACTGGTATTTGAAATTCGGCATACAGATTGTTTAGGACATGACAAACTATTATAGATACGTTTTGTATACTTATTACGATGTTACTATGTGGTTGCGCTGTAGTGGAGTGCTGCAGAAGTACAGCACGGCCTGTAACTAACTACAGTTAAGTTGCAATCGCCCGAAATTTTGCACACAAGTGCAGCAGAGCATTGCAAATCGTGCCGTATGAGTTTCCTTCACCGACAGTAAAGTTTGCGTGTGATTGCGCTGCAGTAGAGTGCTGCTGAAGTACAGCACGGCCTATAACTAACTATAGATAACTTGCAATCGCCTGAAATTCTGCAGGCAACAGCGAAATAGCATTAGAAATTGCGCCGTGTAAGTCTCCTTCTTTGGCATTAACGTTTGCGTCTGGTTGCGTTGCAGTAGAGTGCTGCTGAAGTGCAGCACGGCCTATCACTAGCAAGAGACAAAGAGCAATCGCCTGAAACTTTGTATACAAGCACGGAAGAGCATTGGAAATCGTGTTTTATGAGTTTCCTTCACCGACAGTAAAGTTTGCATGTGGTTGCGCTGCAGTAGAGTGCTGCTGAAGTACAGCACGGCCTATAACTAACTACAGATAACTTTCAATAGCCTGAAATTCTGCAGGCAGCAGCGGAATAGCATTAGAAATTGTGCCGTGTAAGTCTCCTTCTTTGGCATTGACGTTTGCGTCTGGTTGCGTTGCAGTAGAGTGCTGCTGAAGACTGAAGTGCAGCACGGCCTATCACTAGCAAGAGACAAAGAGCAATCGCCTGAAACTTTGTATACAAGTACGGAAGAGCATTGCAAATCGTGTCTTATGAGTTTCCTTCACGGACAGTAAAGTTTGCATTTGGTTTCGCTGCAGTAGAGTGCTATATGCTATATGCAGTAACTAAAACTATTGCAGCCATGGGTACTGGATGTTGGATTTCTGTCAAAATAGAGAAAAAGGAAGAAATTGGAACTTTTCAAGCTTCTTTGTTCTGTACTTTCGGTTGGCCATTAATGATTGGCGGAATTTTTAAAGTTTCTTTCACAGCTTTAACGTTTTTGCTTTTTACTGAGAACCTTAAAAATGAAATAGGACAAGAATAAAAATGCTCCGGTGGAGCATGAAAAATGCAATATGGGTGACATTAGGTTGTAAATGGACAGAGGACTAGGTTTTAAAACGTTAATATGGGAGGGGCAGGTTGTAAATGCCAGGAGGACTAGGTTAAAAGCGCACTAATATGGACCAGCTTCGCTGAACAACCCATATTCGCGGTCACTCATGCTCCACTCCACATGACATACGAGTAAGATCCTGCATTCTTCAACTTTCAAAGCAAGCGGGACGATTTTGAAATATTAAAGCTTATTCCAAATAAACAATGCAGTTCTGGTAGAAAGGTGTTCAAGGTGTTTTTTCTGCAGTGTCAGCGCAGAATCTTGTATTAAGTTGATGCGAAAAGCAGTTGACATTATGTACGTGTATTATTAAGTTGTATAATAAAGGAGCACGGCCACATATACTTGCAGGCCGTGCTGACATATCGTACAATTTTTCGAAGAACTACCAATATCAACAGCAAGCAGCAGCCGATAGAAACTCTGGATAGTTTTCGCGAATATGGGTTGTTCAGCGAAGCTGGTCCATATTAGTGCGCTTTTAACCTAGTCCTCCTGGCATTTACAACCTGCCCCTCCCATATTAACGTTTTAAAACCTAGTCCTCTGTCCATTTACAACCTAATGTCACCCATATTGCATTTTTCATGCTCCACCGGAGCATTTTTATTCTTGTATATATATATACATATTAATTTAGTATATATACTTCAGCGTAGACAAAAATCTCTTACTCATAACAGTAATTATAGTCAGAGGGGGAAAACATGGTCGCCTACTCCCCAACCATAGCAGCTGCAGCTGCCTAATATACCCCATTAGAAAGAACAAGTCTAGAAGTATACCCTACAGTACATACCAGGGTATTTTTTAGTTATTGGGGGGCCGGGCCCGGGGGGGGATTCTTTTGCAAAAATGAGCTAAAAATTGGTATGTTTTGGCATATTTTACACGTAGAAAGGCAAAAAGTTCTCAAAATGCCAGGATTTAAGCTAAACATAGCCATTTTCACGAAAAAATCTCTCGGGGGGAAGGTGAATTTCTGGAGGGGGCCCGCCCGCCCCCCGATAAAAACACAGCAGTACCAGATTGGTTTCTAAATTTGATTCTGTAAGTACAGTATATACTTGACCAAAGTTGGCCTCCCAAAATTGGCCAAAATGCTAAGGATTTTCGAAAGTTTGCAGGTATATATATATATATATATATATATACAAGAAAGTAAAATGCTCCTCCGGAGCATGGAAAAGTAATATGGGTGGATGGGGTGAGGTTGCGAAATCAATAGAGGACTAGCTTTGAAAACGTTTAATATGGGCTAGGTTGTAAAAGAAAGGAGGACTAGGTTGTGGGCGAGCTAATATGGGCACAGCGTCGCCGAACAACCCATATTCGCGGGCTGTAAATATTATACATTCATCTATATCGATTTCTAGACTTTAAATTATGGCTCCAGATTCTAAATTAGATGATATAATCTATATCCGAATATTCGTACTTCCATGTATTATACAGTCAGACTTTTCCTTCGAGAAAGTCTAAGCTTACTAGTGTTCATTTTATGCATTTATATATATACAGACAGCATATTTAAAGAATAATTTCATAGCGATTGTCATTGACTGCAACCCTGCCGGATTGAACCAACGGTTTTACCGCCACATCCCTATCTTTCTGTCCGATACTTGTCATAGTCCAACTAAATTTAAGATATATATGGCTAGAATAAAACTGACCAAGCAAACTACTACGTTCTCGCAGATTATCCATTCAACATTTTTACTATAATGTTGACCGTTCTATATGTGACAAACGCTGAAGCGAAGCGTGCAAGCCCGCGAATATGGGTTGTTCGGCGACGCTGTGCCCATATTAGCTCGCCCACAACCTAGTCCTCCTTTCTTTTACAACCTAGCCCATATTAAACGTTTTCAAAGCTAGTCCTCTATTGATTTCGCAACCTCACCCCATCCACCCATATTACTTTTCCATGCTCCGGAGGAGCATTTTACTTTCTTGTCCTCTTAGCACTTTAAAGATTCTCTGACAATATTCCAATATTGTTAAACATTGGCCTTAAGATTAGCTCGTATGTCGAGGCCGAGGGAGAATTGGCAAGGGAAGGCCTCCATGAACGAACTTCCCATATCAAAAATGTGGATCCCCTTTTGGAACCAAATTTTGCAGTGAAAAAATCAGAAAGCGAAATTTTCAAAATTTCTCTTGTTTAACTGAACTAATTTAATTGGTTGGCATAGCTTAATTTTCTGGCTTAATGATGGATGCGTTTCCAGTGAGATTATATAATGAGTTAAGAAGGAGCCGAGCATCCCGCAGCGTATTTCAGTACACAGAACTATGGGGCCACTTTTCGTGGGTGGTACAATGACAAAAGTTGTTCGTCTCGCCAAGGGCTTTCATTTGATACCAAACTTGAACAGTTTCGAAGACTTTCATTTTTGAGCCCCACCGGACCCACTGGGGGTGGGGCACCCACCCACAGGTCGGTGGGGCCGCCTTTCGCGGATGGTACAATGACAAAAGTTGTTCGTCCCGCCAAGGGCTTTCATTTGATACGAAACTTGGCTAGTTTTGAAGACTTTCATTTTTGACCCACACCCGACCCAGTGGGTGGGGCTAGTGTTGTTCCCGGGCCGTGGAGCGGGCTCCGGGCCCAGGGCCGGGCCCGGGCCGGGCCGGCCCGGTCAGGCCCGGGCCCGGTGAAAATAAGTTGGGCCCGGCCCGGGCCCGGGCCCGGTGAAATTGTTAGGCCCGGCCCGCTACAAGGCCCGGGCCCGGTCACCCGGCCCTAATGCAAAATAGGTTTTTTTCATAAGAAAAATTGCTTTTTGAACCCTTATTACAGTATTACTTTATTACAAAAGTGACAATTTAAAGTTCCATACATGCTTCCAAAATTCCCACGCTTGCCCTCTATCTTAGTTATGTATTCGTCCCACCGACTATCGACCGATATCTTTCTTGGTGCACTTTAAAGTTTGCTATAATAATTAAATTTATCTTAGCAAACGTTGAAATTATTTCATTAGCATAATGATTCAGCAAATTAGTCGTAAACTATCAATAAATAAATGAAAAACAGATATCATCCGCCAAAGATCGAAATTGCTTTCGATAAAAATCAGAACTGTTAATTTTAAAGTCAATGGTATTTGGTAAATGTTGAAGGAAACAGTCTACATATATATGCAATTATTATAAATGCAGTTTGTATATATACCTAAAATAAAATATATTATACACTTAGAAGTGTATGGAGACGATAAACTACGTTTTAGACCATGTAGCGGGCCTCCGGGCCGGGCCCGGGCCGGGCCAAGCCCGGGCCCGGCCCGGAGAATTTCTTATCGGAACAACCCTAGGTGGGGCACCCACCAACAGGTCGGTGGGGCCACTTTTTGTGGGTGGCATGACAAAAGTTGATCGCCTCGCCAAGGGCTTTCATTTGATACCAAATAATGACCACTTTTGAAGACTTTCATTTTTGACCCACACCGGACCCACTGTGGGTGGGGCACCCACCCACAGGTCGGTGGGGCCACTTTTTGTGGATGGCATAATGAAATAAGTTGATCGCCTCGCTAAGGGCTTTCATTTGATACCAAACATGACCACCTTTGAAGACTTTCATTTTTGACCCACACCGGACTCACTGGGGGTGGGGCACCCACCCGCAGGTCGGTGGGGCCACTTTTTGTGGGTGGCATAATGATAAAAGTTGATCGCCTCGCCAAGGGCTGTCATTTGATATATACCAAACTTGACCACTTTTGAAGACTTTCATTTTTGACCCACACCCGTCCCACAGTGGGTGGGGCACCCACCCACAGGTCGGTGGGGCCACTTTTTGTGGGTGGCATAATTACAAAAGTTGATCGCCTAGCCAGGGGCTGTCATTTGATACCAAACTTGACCACTTTTGAAGACTTTCATTTTTGACCCACACCCGACCCACAGTGGGTGGGGCACCCACCCACAGGTCGGTGGGGCCACTTTTTGTGGGTGGCATAATGACAGAAGTTGATCGCCTCGCTAAGGGC